>JAJOZX010013534.1:0-95631 GCA_023014485.1 Bathynomus jamesi
TTAAGTTAAATTAAATCAGCAATTCTGAGACTAATAGGGATTAAATCTTAAACTGGAATAAAAAATAAATTAATTATTATTCTTTCAGAAGTGGGAAGCCAGCCAAGAAGAGGCTGAAGAAGATCACAGCCATCAACATTGAAGCTACCCATTGGTCAGAACTAATCAACCTTTCTCAAAGTGGCATCCGTGAACCTGCTCTCACAGAAGACTTTTCTGACCAGGAGCTTCAAGAAGCATTGCTGAATGGCACCAAGCTGGAGCTGCCTGATCTGCCTTCACATTCTCAGAGTGTTGAAAGGGCCGTGAAGCTGACATCTGAAGCTTCCCATACTGTTTATAGACTCGAATAAAGGCAAAAACACATTCTGGCCAAAGCCCTAAGCCGCCAGATGAGGCCTTCCTTTGCTTCTAAGGGCTCTTACAGTGAAAATTATGATGATCTTGGGATCTAAATGTTTATTTGACTCTGTACATGTTTTTTTTACTTTTTTTCAATAAAATTGTAACTTTTTTCAGGATTTTTTTATGAAAATAGCATGATTTTTTCGGCCGAAAATTGCGAAAATGCGGTATTTTTCGGTACGATTTTTTGACGATTTTTGAAACGGTTTCCTCAAAAAACGGTTAAAGCTAGGGATCTGAAATTTTTTGTCAGTTATTATCATATTAAGCCCTGACTATCTCGACTAGTCCAAAGTCGATATCTAAAAAATGCGGAAAATCAACCTACATTAATGCTTAGATACGCCAGTCTTTCCTTTATGTCAATTGTCTAAGAGATGGGATCATTCTTGTTGCTCGTTTCTGTACTTTTCCAGTTTATCAATATCTTGTATCAAATAGGGACTATTAAATTGAATGCAGCATTCGAGGAGTGTTCTCACATATGAAATGTATAGTTGCTTTATAATATTGGGTGATTTGTATTCAATGTGTCTCTGCATGAGATTGAGTCTAGCATTTGCTTTATTTCTGATTACCATATAATGATTTTAGGGTTCAAGTTCATTAGTCACAGTGACACCCAAGTCTTTCTCTTTATCATCATTTTTAATCCAAATTCCATTCATATTGTATTCAAATTCTGGATTTTTTTGGCCCAATATGCATAACCTTGCACTTAACATTAAATTTCATCTCCCACTTATCTGCCCAGGCTGTTACTCTGTCTAAGTCTTTTTGTATTGTCAGTGCTCTTGCTACTGATTTACATTATGGCCTAATTTTGTATCATCAGCAAATTTTGAGGTTTTACATGATAGGCCCTTCTCTAGATCATTTTATTTATATAGACAACAAAAAGCAGAGGTTCCAGCACAGACCCCTGTGGGACTCCGCTTAATACGGGTCTCCAAGTAGACTTATTTGCATTTAGAGGAACTCTCTGTTTTCTGTTTCTCAGCCATTCTTCTATCCAGTCAGCTATATGACCTCTTATACCATGGGCTCTAACTTTTACCAACAATCTTGCATGAGAAACAGTATCAAATGCCTTTGCAAAATCTAAGTATACTATATCTACTGGCTCTTTATTGTCCAAATGCAATAGGACTCCATCATAAAATTCAATCAAGTTGGTAAGACAGGACCTTCCATTTCGAAAGCCATGCTGGCTATCATTTATAAGGTTGCACTCTTCAAGGAACTCAGTAACTTTACCTCTAATGATACTTTCGAGTAATTTGAAAATAATGGAGGTGAGGCTGATAGATCTGTAGTTTTTTGCCAAGTTTCTAATTCCTTTTTTAAAGATGTAAATTGTAAAGGGTGTAAATTGTATAACCAAGCCTTAATCTAACTGGTTTTAGTAAAAAATATTTGAACCCCTCCTCGAATACTGCATTCAATTTAATAGTCTCTATTTGATACAAGATATTGAAAAACTGGAAAAAGTACAGAAACAAGCAACAAGAATGATCCCATCTCTAAGACAATTGACATATAAGGAAAGACTGGCGTATCTAAGCATGTTCTCATTAAAATGGAGGAGGTTAAGGGGTGATATGATAGAGGTGTATAAAATGATAAAAGGGTTGGATAAGATAGATTTTGAGTCTCTTTTCATTAAAGATCACAATAACCAGACTAGAGGTCATAGTATGAAATTATTTAAGCCAAGATGTGGAACAAATTTAAGAAAACATAGTTTTACAAACAGAGTAATTAAGTCTTGGAACAGTCTGACAGAAGAAGTGGTGACTTCAGATACACTTGATTCTTTCAAAAGAAGGTTGGATAGTTTGATGTCTGCAAGGGACATCTGGTGATGGTGTTTAAGCCCATTTTTATTGCACGAATGGTACTAGTTTATTTCATATATATTATGTGCATTTGAGTGATAGATCCCACAGCTCAACACAGGTGTTGTGGGATATAGGGAGGTAGCATCTTGGGTTAGGGGATACTCTCTGTCCTTACACACCCCATTTAAAGAGATTCCTCTGTTGAGCGGTGCCCCCCATAGTACTGTGAGGTATTGAAAAACTCATGATTTTCACTTGCCCCACAAACACCTTTAAATGGGAGACCCAAAATGGGTGCACACACATTTCTACATTACTGTATAGTCTTTATAGCCACACCTACACTTTTCCTCCTAAGTATATATATATATATATATATATATATTGTAATGTATATGGTTGTAAATTGTGACTTGGTCCGCAATTGATATGGACCTTGACTTATTTTTGGTTGGCAAGGTACTGGTATTGATGGGTACCGTAATGAAATTGACTGGATTCTTTGGATCTGATATATTTGCATGTGAGTTATAAATAGATATAGAGTGTAACATATTTGTGGATAGTAGCCTATTATGACTTTGATCCTCTGGATCCAGAGATTCTATCTTTAGTTTTAAATTGATAATTAATTAGTTTTAAATTAATAATTAATTAGTTTTGTAAAAATTGGCTGTTGCCAATGTACAGGCAGTTTTTACATAGTGGAGCCACCTCGATGGGCCGAAGTGGCCCCTAGTGTGCCCACAATAAAAATTTCTTGTTCTTACGTCCGATTATCACAAAGGTTCACCGAAAAGTCCAATTTAATTAACATTGTTTTCTGTTTATTATTATTACTAGTACAGTTCCCGTCACTTCGCTGACGGTTAGACAGGCTAAACTACAAAAAAAGAACCCAGCCGTGAAAATTTTGAGCTTCACATTGTGTCAACATTTCTGAATCTGGTATCTCCCAAAACCTCCTCACCCCCATTCATACAACTTAGGGGCTAACCCCCTCCCCCATTACCCCCACCCCTCCCCATTACCACACCCATCCCCCATTATCCCCACCCCCACCCTTCCGCCCACCCCAACCCTTCCGCCCACCCCAACCCTTCCGCCCACCCCCACCCTTCCCCCACTCCCCCTTCCCCCACTCCCACCCTTCCCCCCACCCTCACCCTTCCCCCATTGCTAAACTACAGAAAAGAACACAGTCATGAAAATCTTGAGCTTCACATTGCCGCCCGTAATACAATTTCTGAATTTTTTTTACAATTTCTGAATTTTTTTCTCACAATTTTTTCTCACAATTTCTGAAAGTGTGACGGACGGACGGACAGACAGACAGACAGACGGACGGACAGCTCTCTTATTATATAGGGTGATCCAGAGAAATGGGACCCAAAAGAAACCCCTGTAACTCTTAAAGTATAAGTCCTTTTATAAAATCATACGCATCATTCGAAAGAGGATAGTTACAAGTTTGTGCAGGATTGTATAGGTTTTGATAATACAAGACAAGATAAGATACGAAACAAAATAAAAGTGTTAGTTAAAACTAACCCTTCAAGATGACTGCATGGACTGTGGAACAGCTGCGTTTCATAACTGAGCAATATTATGAGCATGGAAGAAGTGTAGTTTCAGCTCTTAGAAGGTGATTTTGATATCTGAAAATTTGTCTTGAAAGATCTTTGAGCTGAAACTACACTTCTTCCATGCTCATAATATTGCTCAGTTATGAAACGCAGCTGTCCACAGTCCATGCAGTCATCTTGAAGGGTTAATTTTAACTAACACTTTTATTTTGTTTTGTATCTTATCTTGTCTTGTATTGTCAAAACCTGTACAATCCTGCACAAACTTGTAACTATCCTCTTTCGAATGATGCATATGATTTTATAAAAGGACTTATACTTTAAGAGTTACAGGGGTTTCTTTTGGGTCCCATTTCTCTGGATCACCCTTTAGTATAGATTATTATTATTTGTTTATTTTTATAGTACAACAACATCAAATTTATTTCAGACTCAACGACAAGTACAAACATTACAGAAGTGGTCCATAGAATGTTCGATCCTCAGATACAATGTACAGTCCCCTGCAATGGTTCCGCTCCACCCTCTCCGAGATGTGCCAGCAACGCAGTACTTCTTTCTCCTTCACCCTCACTCCCTGCCACTCCTCTCTCTCTCTCTCTCTGCCTCCTTACTATTTTCTTTCGATGTACCTTCATTCTTATTTTCTTTTTTTCTTCCCCTTCACCTCATACTAATACATGACCCTTCTCTTCCTACCCCCTTGCTCCCCGATTATTCTGTCGTTTGTGTTTTTGCTTCTTTCCTTTTTATCTTCCCATTCTCTTTTACATAATAATTGACTCACTCATCCATTCACGCATTTAAGTTTAAAGAAAATTTCCTCTATAAATACTCACAATAGATATTAATATATTAACAGCCTCCGAATATGTTCGTGTATATCAATAATCTTGTTTCTCTTTAATAATACACTAAAAACGACGATATTATGAGATCAAACCGTCTACATGGAATCACACAATAGCTGAAATTAATTATCATAACATCGAGGGGTACAACACTTATTTGTAAGTGTTAATATCGAATCAAGATATGACAAAAAGTATTGCATCACTAATGATCTCAAAATTCGAAGGACACTGTAATTCGGCGTCATATTACGATTCGAATAGCATCTAATTTTAAACTGTTATTTGAACCCAGCGACGAAATATATATATATATATATATATATATATATATATTATATATGTTATAATTTATAATCGAAGTCACACCCTGATGACTGTTATAGTGATTTCATTTATTCAATACCGTATTTCCCAAGTTATGTATGACTCGTTTCCTTCCAACGGAAGTCACTCGCTGTGACGCAGATGGTTTCTTTGATTTCACTTGGGAAACACAATGCTCTCAGGTGACGTCAACCGCTTGCGTGATGGCGTTGCAAGGTTCCGTTCCTTTGACTATATAAGAAGGGGATCAGCGCCCTTACGGCAGATCCCTGAAGGAGGGTCTCCGGGCCGAAGGGTTTCGGTCCTTTAACGGGAATTGAAAGATTGGGTATCAATTTGAAGTCTGACCGTTTAGAGAGAAAGATCGGTAGTTTGGAATTGATTCATATAAGTCTGGGGACTCAGAACGGACTCGAAGGCGTCCTAAAAGGGGTTCGATTTATTTCATATCTTACAATGAAGATAAAGTAACATTTTATTATTATGAAACTTGTATTATTTTTATTATTATTATTACCGCCCTGTTCTATATAAATGAAACATTTGATTCATGCTAATCCATTCTATTTATCTTGCCTATATTCAAATTAAAGATCATGTAAGCTGTTGTGTTTATTTTCTACTCTTTGGACTTTGATAACTGGGATAAAAGAAAAACATGGGCCCACACAGTACTCCTCGATTGTGGGAATACAAAGAGTAAACTATTTCTGTTAGCAATAACCAGTGGTGTAGTGCTATGGGAACGCGTGGGAACGGCGTTCCCTTACTTTTTTTGGTAGATGGAACGGCGTTCCCTCACTATTTCAAATAAATCTGAACTTACAAATCTCTAACGTCATGAAATTTTAATTCCCACCCCTAGAAGAAATATGAGAAAGAATCATTAACTGTTTCATTTCTTTTAGCTTCGACTGAGGCAATGCTAGCCTATAAAGATCTGGTGAAACAGTCACCACGGCGTACCAGTTGTTAACTTTTTTTTAGTTAATCATTCCAGTTGTTAGCTATTTTTATTGATCGTACTGGATGTCGTATATCTAATGACACTGGAAATACTGCATCTTCAACCTTGAAATATATCCTAATATCCAGTGCACATGACCTCAAAATATCCCTGAAATTGGTCAGATTTCAAAAGATTTCTCGGGGGGCTTACAGTGCCCCCGGACCCCCAGCTGTATGGGCTCGCCGCGCTCGCCATTGTCCCCCCCGTATCTGAGTAACACTTTCAAAATGCGTTCCCTCACTTCTTTATTTAGCACTACACCACTGCTCTTAGTTGTAAAAGATGAAGTCATAACTTACCAAAACTCTAAATTAAAACTTAGTTTTACATTTTAAGCATTTAATTTTGGCTCGTACCATGTTTAATTTCAATTCATAATAAAATGCGTATTTCAATTTCCATTTTTAGTTAACTCGGCAAATCATGATAGCATCAAATCTGTCAATGTGCTATTTAAAAGAAAATTATGACTTCATCTTCAAATATCTTGCTTATCTTCTAGTATGCTGTACAGCCAAAATTTACGTTTATCTTCAAAATATTTGCAAAAAAATTCACCCTTTTGAAGGTAAAAAACAAAACAGGTCAACATTAAATAATAATGAGGTCACCAAATTATTAATATATAAACTCGTGTAATTTTTCAAATTATTATTCTGATCTGACCTAGAGGCTGAAGCATTACTTGTAATATTTTAGAAGCAAAATTCAGGCAGAGGAGGTCATGTATATATATATATATATATATATATATATATATATATATATATATATATATATATATACACAGGGTGGGCCGTAAGTTTCCATACATAGGAAAAATTAAACGTTTGTTTTTATGTTTCAGATACCCTAAGAATATGCGTTTGACGTAAGATCTTGTTTACTGATGAAGCAAATTTTTACGTCAATGGAGAGGTTAATCGGCAAAACATACGTTATTGGAGTAATGCTAACCCTAACTAGCTGAGTCCGACGAAGATGCAAGGTGCCGGTAAAGTGATGGTGTGGGCCGGGATATGGGGTGACAGAATTATTGGACCAATTTTTGTCAGTGGAAATCTTAATGCCGAAAGGTATCTTAACATGTTGCAAGAAGAGATTTTCCCATCCCTGCTAAACGAGGAAGGTAACTTCCCAGTTTACTTCCAGCAAGATGGAGCTCCACCTCATTATGGTCTTCACGTGCGTCGGTATTTGGATCAGCAGTTTCCGGATGCTTGGATTGGTCGGCGTGGTCCTGTGGAGTGGCCTCCCAGATCCCCAGATCTCACCCCCCTTGATTTCTATCTTTGGGGGCACTTGAAGGCCATGGTATATCAGGAAAAGATACGAGACATAAATCATCTAAAGGAACGTATCACCAACGCCATTACAAGCATAACGTCAACTGTGCTAATGCGTGTTCATCAACAGTGGGGAACACGTATTGAAATGTGTTTTCAAAACAATGGCAACCATGTAGAGCATATTATATAAATAAAAATGGTTGTCCATAAAAAAAATGTTTATTTTTCCTATGTATGGAAACTTACGGCCCACCCTGTATGTATATATATATATATACACGGTGAACCAAAAGTAGGTGGACAGTCGGTTGAATACGGTTTGTTATATTATAACTATGGTGTTCATTATAACTATGGTGTTTGTGTTATATTATATTAAATATTATAACTAAATTTTTTAAATTTTATTTTGTATTATAGTATACAAAAAAATTAAATGTATTCTCAAAATAAACGTTATCATTTACTGTCCACCTACTTTTGGTTCACCCTATACATATACATATATATATATATATATATATATATATATATATTATATAAAATTATTGCGATTCCCTACACGGGACCAGCTACCCTAGTGAGAAACTGTTGAACTGGTCCACCAAAGGGTGTGACCGTGTGACCTAAACCCTATTTCAAATGTGTGGGCAAATGTGGTAAACGCCTGAGAGCCTCAGCAGGAGTGAACATCTCGGCACCTGCTGGAACACCATGACAGAGTGGAACTTTTCCGCATGAACCCACAAGTCATCTACAATCACGTGGCATCTGTTCCAAATAGGCTACGAGAGGTCATTAACAATAATGGAGGATAGACCAAGTACTGAGTAATTTCTCTATAATAATGTTATGGTTGTGATGTAGTAAATATATATTTATTAACTTGAAGAGCAGTTCCTTATAATTGGAACATTATGTTTTGTTTGTTCTTTAGAAAATCCCTAAATTTACTTGATTCGGGTTTATTTTTGTAATAAAAAAAATTGAACTATGTTATCAAGCCCAGTAAACCCTAAAGCTTAAGGGCCAAATTAAATAAAATAAATAGTCCAGCTTCACATTTATTTATGTCATTGTAAATTGTAAAACCAATGTATTTATTTTATTATTAATAAAGATTATTTAATTCAATTCAATTATCTCTCCATGGATAGACATTTTTCTAGATAATCATTTGTTGATGATGCATAGACTTTAAAAAGAAATGTTATTGCCTGGAGGAAAAGTCAATACTAGAACTTATCTTACACTTTAACTATAACATGGCCACATCAAAATCCTATGATTGAAAGTGAGGTGACGTATGTGTGTATATATATGGATATAGTCTAAAGTCACTAAAGGGAAAAGTCACTAAAAGAAAGTTGAATGGCAACCCAAAAAGGATAAACAGCGGAACGCGGCCTGTTCGTTTGTTTTGGCTGGACTAGCAGTATGGCTATTCATATTTGACTAAATCGTTGGTGCTAAGTTTAATTTGGTGATGTTTCTAAGGTGAAAAATGGAGTAGAAAGTTGTCAAAGCGTATATCAGTTAAGGGTAATGTCTATAGCTTCTAAATTAGTAAAGTTAGAGAGTTTACGTAGACTGCTTTGTGGGACGCAGGAACTCTATGGTGGGCCCTAAAGAATATCTAATTCAACGCACCGGTAAGTGCCTTTGTTGTTATTTAGAAACCTAGTAACTTAGCGGGGTCACTAATGCCACGCTATTACATTTGACGACGAGGATGGGATTTAATTGGCTCATTGGATTTAATTTCGCTTATGGGGTTCAATTTGGTTGTTTGGAAAATTGGATGTAGCCTAGCCTAGGCGGGTCGTTCGATTTGGTTGGTTTGTGTGGGTAAGCTACCGTACTGTAGCTTAGGTCCCACCGGCATAACTCTAATGCTAGTTCCTACTCAGCCCTAACTCTAATGCTAGTTCCTACTCAGCCCTAACTCTAATGCTAGTTCCTACTCAGCCCTAACTCTAATGCTAGTTCCTACTCAGCCCTAACTCTAATGCTAGTTCCTACTCAGCCCTAACTCTAATGCTAGTTCCTACTCAGCCCTAACTCTAATGCTAGTTCCTACTCAGCCCTAACTCTAATGCTAGTTCCTACTCAGCCCTAACTCTAGTTCCTACTCTTCCTACTCAGCCCTAACTCTAGTTAGGGCCGAGTAGGAATAGAGTTAGGGCTGAGTAGGAATTAGAGTTGGGGCTGAGTAGGAATTAGAGTTGGGGCTGAGTAGGAATTAGAGTTGGGGCTGAGTAGGAATTAGAGTTAGGGGCTGAGTAGGAATTAGAGTTAGGGGCTGAGTAGGAATTAGAGTTAGGGGCTGAGTAGGAATTAGAGCTAGGGGCTGAGTAGGAATTAGAGTTAGGGGCTGAGTAGGAATTAGAGTTAGGGGCTGAGTAGGAATTAGAGTTAGGGGCTGAGTAGGAATTAGAGTTAGGGGCTGAGTAGGAATTAGAGTTAGGGGCTGAGTAGGAATTAGAGTTAGGGGCTGAGTAGGAATTAGAGTTAGGGGCTGAGTAGGAATTAGAGTTAGGGGCTGAGTAGGAATTAGAGTTAGGGGCTGAGTAGGAATTAGAGTTAGGGGCTGAGTAGGAATTAGAGTAGGGGCTGAGTAGGAATTAGAGTTAGGGGCTGAGTAGGAATTAGAGTTAGGGGCTGAGTAGGAATTAGAGTTAGGGGCTGAGTAGGAATTAGAGTTAGGGGCTGAGTAGGAATTAGAGTTAGGGGCTGAGTAGGAATTAGAGTTAGGGGCTGAGTAGGAATTAGAGTTAGGGGCTGAGTAGGAATTAGAGTTAGGGGCTAAGTAGGAATTAGAGTTAGGGGCTGAGTAGGATTAGAGTTAGGGGCTGAGTAGGAATTAGAGTTAGGGGCTGAGTAGGAATTAGAGTTAGGGGCTGAGTAGGAATAGAGTTAGGGGCTGGTAGGAATTAGAGTTAGGGCTGGGTAGGAATTAGAGTTAGGGGCTGGGTAGGAATTAGAGTTAGGGGCTGGTAGGAATTAGAGTTAGGGGCTGGGTAGGAATTAGAGTTAGGGGCTGGTAGGAATTAGAGTTAGGGGCTGGTAGGAATTAGAGTTAGGGGCTGGGTAGGAATTAGAGTTAGGGGCTGGGTAGGAATTAGAGTTAGGGCTGGGTAGGAATTAGAGTTAGGGGCTGAGTAGGAATTAGAGTTAGGGGCTGAGTAGGAATTAGAGTTAGGGGCTGAGTAGGAATTAGAGTTAGGGCTGAGTAGGAATTAGAGTTAGGGGCTGGGTAGGAATTAGAGTTAGGGGCTGGTAGGAATTAGAGTTAGGGGCTGAGTAGGAATTAGAGTTAGGGGCTGAGTAGGAATTAGAGTTAGGGGCTGAGTAGGAATTAGAGTTAGGGGCTGGTAGGAATTAGAGTTAGGGGCTGAGTAGGAATTAGAGTTAGGGGCTGGTAGGAATTAGAGTTAGGGGCTGAGTAGGAATTAGAGTTAGGGGCTGAGTAGGAATTAGAGTTAGGGGCTGAGTAGGAATTAGAGTTAGGGGCTGAGTAGGAATTAGAGTTAGGGGCTGAGTAGGAATTAGAGTTAGGGCTGAGTAGGAATTAGAGTTAGGGGCTGAGTAGGAATTAGAGTTAGGGGCTGAGTAGGAATTAGAGTTAGGGGCTGAGTAGGAATTAGAGTTAGGGGCTGAGTAGGAATTAGAGTTAGGGGCTGAGTAGGAATTAGAGTTAGGGCTGAGTAGGAATTAGAGTTAGGGGCTGAGTAGGAATTAGAGTTAGGGGCTGAGTAGGAATTAGAGTTAGGGGCTGAGTAGGAATTAGAGTTAGGGGCTGAGTAGGAATTAGAGTTAGGGGCTGAGTAGGAATTAGAGTTAGGGGCTGTGTAGGAATTAGAGTTAGGGGCTGGGTAGGAATTAGAGTTAGGGGCTGGGTAGGAATTAGAGTTAGGGGCTGGGTAGGATTAGAGTTAGGGGCTGGGTAGGAATTAGAGTTAGGGGCTGGGTAGGAATTAGAGTTAGGGGCTGGTAGGAATTAGAGTTAGGGGCTGGGTAGGAATTAGAGTTAGGGGCTGGGTAGGAATTAGAGTTAGGGCTGGGTAGGGATTAGAGTTAGGGGCTGGTAGGGATTAGAGTTAGGGCTGGGTAGGGATTAGAGTTAGGGGCTGGGTAGGGATTAGAGTTAGGGGCTGGGTAGGGATTAGAGTTAGGGGCTGGGTAGGGATTAGAGTTAGGGGCTGGGTAGGGATTAGAGTAGGGGCTGGGTAGGGATTAGAGTTAGGGGCTGGGTAGGGATTAGAGTTAGGGCTGGGTAGGGATTAGAGTTAGGGGCTGGGTAGGGATTAGAGTTAGGGGCTGGGTAGGGATTAGAGTTAGGGGCTGGGTAGGGATTAGAGTTAGGGGCTGGGTAGGGATTAGAGTTAGGGGCTGGGTAGGGATTAGAGTTAGGGGCTGGGTAGGGTTAGAGTTAGGGGCTGGGTAGGGATTAGAGTTAGGGGCTGGGTAGGGATTAGAGTTAGGGGCTGGGTAGGGATTAGAGTTAGGGGCTGGGTAGGATTAGAGTTAGGGCTGGGTAGGGATTAGAGTTAGGGGCTGGGTAGGGATTAGAGTTAGGGGCTGGGTAGGGATTAGAGTTAGGGGCTGGGTAGGGATTAGAGTTAGGGGCTGGGTAGGGATTAGAGTTAGGGGCTGGGTAGGGATTAGAGTTAGGGGCTGGTAGGGATTAGAGTTAGGGGCTGGGTAGGGATTAGAGTTAGGGGCTGGGTAGGGATTGGAGTTAGGGGCTGGTAGGGATTGGAGTTAGGGGCTGGGTAGGGATTGGAGTTAGGGGCTGGGTAGGGATTGGAGTTAGGGGCTGGGTAGGGATTGGAGTTAGGGGCTGGGTAGGGATTGGAGTTAGGGGCTGGGTAGGGATTGGAGTTAGGGGCTGGGTAGGGATTGGAGTTAGGGGCTGGGTAGGGATTGGAGTTAGGGGCTGGGTAGGGATTGGAGTTAGGGGCTGGGTAGGGATTGGAGTTAGGGGCTGGGTAGGGATTGGAGTTAGGGGCTGGGTAGGGATTAGAGTTAGGGGCTGGGTAGGGATTAGAGTTAGGGGCTGGGTAGGATTAGAGTTAGGGGCTGGGTAGGGATTAGAGTTAGGGGCTGGGTAGGATTAGAGTTAGGGGCTGGGTAGGATTAGAGTTAGGGGCTGGTAGGGATTAGAGTTAGGGGCTGGGTAGGGATTAGAGTTAGGGGCTGGGTAGGGATTAGAGTTAGGGGCTGGGTAGGGATTAGAGTTAGGGGCTGGGTAGGGATTAGAGTTAGGGGCTGGGTAGGGATTAGAGTTAGGGGCTGGGTAGGGATTAGAGTTAGGGGCTGGGTAGGGATTAGAGTTAGGGCTGGGTAGGGATTAGAGTTAGGGGCTGGGTAGGGATTAGAGTTAGGGGCTGGGTAGGGATTAGAGTTAGGGCTGGGTAGGGATTAGAGTTAGGGGCTGGGTAGGGATTAGAGTTAGGGCTGGGTAGGGATTAGAGTTAGGGGCTGGGTAGGGATTAGAGTTAGGGGCTGGGTAGGGATTAGAGTTCTGTAATACCGTGCAACCTTAGTCCGGGCGATACGTATAGTTTCATCCATGGCTATCCCAGCTTTTTCGCACTCGTCAATGTCTCTAAGAATCGTAAAAACGGATTCTTTATATTCAATATTTAAAAAGAGGGTGTCCAGCTGAATTTCGTATATCCCCACCTCATACGAATCACGACCCAATTCAATGGGCCCGTCGAATTCTGTTACAAAGTTGGCTAGTGTGTTGTTAGGGTGTACAGACAGGGACGAGGAGGACGGGAGTGTGACGTAGAAATGGTTAGGAACCATGTTGCATACTATTTAAGCTTCATTATTGCATCAGCTTTTATATAGGTGTTGAAGCTTTCTGGGTATCCGAGCCATTTCACCTGGTACATTTTTCTCTTTCCTGTACCTTTGTATGGAAAACTGATGGTGGGTAGTTGGGAGGTAAACGAAAATGGTTCACTGAGTAGGTAGGTAGTTAATCTAACAATTATTAAATTCCTTTATGTCATAACTGGGTGGATGAAACCAATTGGTTGCTCACCAGAGTTATTCTCCACACTATTATTTATATACTGTGTGGGAGGAGCGTGCTCGGTAATAGATACATTACCGCTCAACCAACCGAGGAAAAAACCAAGACAACGCTGGTGAAAAAAGCCCCGCGAAGAGGAGAACAAAGGGAGAACGAAAACGAAGAACGGGGCGAGAGGACGTACCAGCAAGGGAGAACGAAAACGAAGAACGGGGCGAGAGGACGTACCAGCAAGTGCGCTCTCGACAATTACACAACCGGAGAAGGGAGACACTCCAATAACTAAAAGTAAGTGACTAATTGAGTTTTTACCCCAGTAAGTTAATCACATTAAATTAAGCTGGGTCAGACAAGTTAGGCCTACATTGTGGCCTAAGACCCAGCATCAACTCATAGCTTAACAAAGGTGAAGGTAGATTGCCCTAACCTAATCTTGTGAGGAATCCTACTGTGGACCTCAATTTATCTGCCCGCTCTGGACCATTTCCGGAATCTCTAGGCTGACCCCTCTAGGCTAGACTTGATCTACTCTATAGTTAGACTGGAGAAATAAGGGGTGGGTTAATTGTGGACCAATTCATACAGAGCATTTTTCGCACTTTGCTTCCTAAAATTTTCTCAATTTTAAATACATTTTTTCCTAAATTAAATGCCACTTTCTGCAATTCCTCGCGGTAAAAGTCTCCTGAGATTTCTTCCCCATTCAAATCTTCAACATAATACATCATTATCTCACCTTTAGGTCTCATACCCCTAACTTTAAAAATCTCACGTGTCCATCCTTGCTCAAATCCCTTTGAGAATTTATTTCCCGAACGCAACAGCCTGACATAATCATTGATTTTGAAACGCGCAGAGTGTGCTGGTGTTGGTAACCCATCTCTTCTCGGGAGTGTACCTCTTTCTAAAACTTCGTTAGGTATTGTCCCAATCGTGCGATGGTGTGAGCGGTTGTAAGATGATGCCAATGATTCCAGAATGTCTAGAAATCTGTATGTGTTTTTGTGTGTAAAATAGCTGTGCATGCGTTCCTTTATGGTACGTTGAACTCTTTCAGCTAAAGAAACCTTATGTATAGAATTGGTTGTGTAATAGCTGATATTAAACTCTGTCAACATGTTCTGAAAAGCATGACCTATAAATTCCTTCCCCATATCTGTACAAAAATAGCCAGGAAACCTGTTTTCTTTTAACATTAGTGTTTTGGTGGCTTTAGCAACTGTTTCAGGTGATTTATTTTTCAGAGGAATTAACCACAGATATCTAGAAAATACATCTATTATGAATAGAATGTAGCGGTAACCATCGTTATACACAGAATATCTTTGCATGTCTGTTAAATCTGCTTGCCAAATAGAATCAATCGAGGCAGCCGTTGTCTTGGCTGTTTTAAACCTTTTTCTCACCGGCTTATGAAGCGTATAAGCGTCCTGCTCCCGCAAAAATCTCTCAACATCTTTTTTTCCTACTCCGTAAACACTTCTGTACGTCTATCTACGCCGCCGTAGGAGGCTGGGTTAGAAATGTCATAATAGCGTTTACTTAATACGTTAGCTATTTGCATATTTTAGAGGCACGTGGTAGGGTTGACCGTTGTTTATCCTCTTCTTTCTCCTCTTCAAAGGTGTTACCGTCGGGGGTGATGCCGTCTTCAATTGTGCCACATGCCTCGCATGTTCCAAGTCTTTTAACCTGTTCAGATTTCCGATCAACGTTTTAGGGACATTTATTTGTTGTAGTCTTGCTTTAATATCGGTCCATTGTATGGCTGGGTCCTCATTCAATGGATTATAAAGACTTAAGCCTTTATTCCTCAATGTATGAGGGGGCTTTTTAGTACATGCTCGATATGTTGTGTGGCTTATCCCTTAGTCTTTGGTTGGTCAGCTGTATCGTCGGGTACAGGTCCTATGTCGCCATGTCCATCGTCCCCCGTGCTGTGCCTAATAACCACAGGAATCTCTGTAGGGCTCTTATAATTTTCGTACTCGTGAAGAAATTTCTGCAGAGCTTCTTGGTATAAGATTCTTTTCTCATCAGGTGTTTTTTCACTGTTTAATAGGGCTAGCAATTCGCTTTCCATTCTTTTAAGTCTGCTTTTACGGGGATCTAGATCCGTGTCTGGATTCCTTTGCAGTGAAGCGTACACCTCGTGTGGAATCACTACCACTTTCTTCATTATATTAATCTAGTCAGTAAAGGACCCAAAACTGAAAATAAGATGGGGGAAATGACCCTCCTGTTTGTACAATAATTCGTTTTTCTTCGTTACAGTTTGACTTTTACGAGCGAGTGCGTGTATTATGTTCTTGTAAAGGCGTAGGCGAGCCTTCTGAGATGGTTTCATTGATACATTGCAATTTATAACGTTAAGACAGATTTCACAGATTCATTTTAAAAAGTCGTAGTCGATATTTTTAATAAACATCTGCTGCATTGCCCGGGGCAGTCGATGATAGATTTTTATTAATTCACGGTATTTCTTTAGTCTCTTTGTCATTCTGGAATATACACCGTTTCAGGCTAGTTTGGAAATATATTCGTTCTTAGAAGCACCCTGAACGTGTTTCGCGGATGAAGGTCACAAAGCAAATATCCGTAACGCGTGCTTGTAGCTTCTTTATAAACTTCCAAAAACTCCTTACGCTGATTCGGGAACATTTGATTGACTAATACCCCAATTTGTGATACATCTCTACGTTGTGCGAATAAGACTAGATATTGTGTATTTAACGACACATCGCGCATGTATCTATTTTGAAAAATAGATTCTGATTGATGAAGAACACGCTTATGTTAAGATGGTGGGAGAATACTGTAAATGTCTCGGCAAACGTTTTATCCATCTCCAACATGAGATCGTCAATTACAATGACTGTATGTTCATTTCCCTTTAACGAATTAACGTCATATACACCTTTGTGGAACAAAATATCATCTTGGTACTCGTTGAACACTGATTGATACGTCGAATAGCACCATATAACTTTATGCACAAATTTTGAGAACATCTCTCCCTTTTCTTTAATGATTTTAAGCATAAACACAGTTTTACCACATCCTGTAGGTCCAGATATAATACATGTAGATGGGCTCGTGAATCTGAATTTTTCTAGAGTCCATTTCTAACACGTCACACTCCTAAGTGGATCATCTACAAAATATTAAAAATTTTGAGTGCTGTTCCTTATATTTTGTTTTCTTCTCCCGCAGAACCGTGAATGACGATGAGGTACAGCACCCCATCATCGACATTACGGATGACCCCGACGACAGTGTAGTTGTGATCACAGAATCCTTCCCTGCCGACGAACCCTCACCAGCGATACCGGTAGCACGTTCAAAGCGGAGGTATGATGAAGAGAACCCCACGTCAGGTATAAAGCGACCGAAATACGCGCCTGTTGTTAGACAACCACCAGTAATAGAGCTCCAACCCTCAACGTCTTACGCAACAAGCCCCCCAGCAGCACCTTCCGCCAATATATCCCCTTATTCATCCGCCACAGTTGCCCCCCGTTCTGTTGAGTCTACAATAATAGACTCCAGGCCCTCAATGTCTTACGCTGCCAACCAGTGGCGGTTCCTCATATGGGCAATATGGGCAGCCGCACAGGGCGGCATTTGTGGAGGGGCGGCATGAGCGCCTGCAAAAAAAATAAAATAAAAATAAGAATAAATAAATAAAGAAATAAATAAAAATAAAAAATAAAATAAAATAAATAATAAAAGATCAATAAATATATTTTTATTAATAAAAAACCATCTATTGCATTTTCCATAAACCTTCCCATAAAAGACCTAAACAATGCAAAATGCTTCCAGATTAATATTATTGGGAATAAAGGCCCATACTTTAACATATGTAATGTTATTTTTCTGGGTTTGGTTAAACAGTGAAATGTATATTATTTATTACAGAACGAATCTTCACACTAAGCCACTAAGGTCTGTCAAATAACCGCAAATGGATAAGAAGAGGTCAAAGCTATCAGGTGCTCAGGAACGCCTTACCGGTCTGGCCATCATCAGTATAAACATACAATTGCTGAGCAGATTTCATATGATGATTTAATTCATGACTTTGCATCAAGGAAGGTAAGAAGAGTCAGGCTTTAGATGGCAGTTGTGCTGTGGTGCAATTTATTTTGTTTCTTGTTCAAAGTGTAGCATAATAATTACCCTCTCTTAAGTGTCTTATTCTATTTATGTGATAGAGCATTTGTAATTTAGAAATTTGATTCTCTAGTTTATTTATGGCAGTTGTGCAATTTAATTTGTATTTTTCCTGTTCATAGTATCATAATTACATTCTCTTAAGTGAGTTATTCTATTTACGTGATGAAGGATTTGTAAATTCAGAAATTTGAGTCTTTGTTTTGGTTCTGAAGTTCCACAATTAGTCCAATAAAAAGTTATTTTGTGAAAGAGTTATGTCTGTCCTTTATTTTGGGGGGATTCGAATGTGTGTATGTTGGCGAACAGGGGGGGGGGGCGCTGAAGGTGAGGTTCGCCCAGGGCGTCATGTAAGCTAGGACCGCCACTGCTGCCAACCCCACATCAGCATCTTTGGCCGATATAGCTCCTTGTCCATCCTCCACAGCTGTCCCCCGTTCTGTTGAATCTGCAATAATAGATCCCAAACTCTCAACGTCTTACGCAACCAATCCCACATCATCCAATATAAACTCTTGTTCATCCTCCACAGCGGTGACTCGTTCTGTTGAGGGTAATATAACGTTTGAGTTGGTGCGCTCCGCAGCCCCCACCCCAGCCTTGACTAGAAATCGGTATAGAGTCAGGGTCGACCCTAGAGCCATGTATAGCAATGGAATTGAGCGCGGGCTACGCCGGGTTGTACAGCATATTGTAGAGTTTGCTCTTCAGAACCACGACGAGCGTGAAGTCAGGACGAGTCTGTCCTTCGGATTCGGGTCAGATGACGGTGATGTAGATGATTATTGGGTAGTAGTGCCATTTAGACGTTTGGCGGATGAGGATATAGATTATATATTAGGACGTATAATGCAAGCCGCCCAAAGTAGTATAGCCTTCAATATGGACAACTTCACGGTAAATATTGACCGTGTATTCCGTGTTGGGGTAGGGTATGATTCATCGCCGCCGACTCAACTCCAGCCAACTCAACTCCGAATCTCCGAATACACCGTTGCCAAATAATGTTTGTATAATTTATTAATCTTTCTTTAGTGCAATGATAGGTAATGAAGGAAATTAAAAACACTAGGAAGAACCATTAAAACATAACTAATTCTATTTATATAATATTTTATTTTTATAATATAACCTAACCTAACCTAACCTTCACCAATTAACATTATAGATGCCTTATACAAAATACAGAAGAGTCGAGATATGTATCTCGAACAACTTGTAGGAGGTCATGCTCCGCCTTCAAAGTTAAAAAAATATCGTGATGCTGATGACCGTATATTAAAACTAGTTTTAAGCTTTGAGCAACGATCACCAATAGAATATTTACGTGGGATTGCCTACAATTACCACTAATTAAAATCTGAACCTTTTAATCTTTTTTTAACTTAGTAGAAAAAGAGTTTCTTACAATTTTTAACTTTTTAAAGCTCTAACCTTCAAAAATAAATTTAATTCATTTTTACAAAAAATGGAGTTGAGTTGGCTGGAGTTGAGTTGGCTGGAGTTGAGTTGGCTGGAGTTGAGTTGGCTGGAGTTGAGTTGGCTGGAGTTGAGTTGGCTGGAGTTGAGTTGGCTGGAGTTGAGTTGGCTGGAGTTGAGTTGGCTGGAGTTGAGTTGGCTGGAGTTGAGTCGTCCCATCCGCCGCCGTGTTGCGGGTCATAGTGCCACACCTTACACTCTTAACTTCAATTCTGAGGCTATTTTCAGAGAGCATATAAACGTCCATCGTGGTTGCGGCTTTATAGCAGTAGTCTTAGCACGTATGTTTACTGTACAAAATACACGGACCCCAAAAATTTGGTTGCCTACGTTCGTGGAGCGTGCCCATAAACTAGACTGTGAACTTGAATTTGACTGTAATATGGGTCCTGAAAGCTGAGAAGGGTAGAACAGGAAATGAATGTTCGTATAGTTGTATTTGGAATGGATGATCGTCGTAGGACTATGTATGCTTTTAAAAGCAGTGTGAGAGATCGTACAAGGCCCCTACTTATTTTAGGACTGTCAGGGACAACGTATCTCCCCATCCGTAATATAAGGGACCTTTACGCGAGTTATGATAAAAGTCGAAAATATGGGCGACATCATGATTTGTGTAAGGGGTGCCTCGAGTTTGCGGATGATACAGTGAAACATTGTAAAATGTCACATGGTATGTGAACAGTGTAAAAGCCCCAAATGTGAAAATCGTGTAGTTGAAGCCGAGAAGAGTGATTGTAATGTGTGTAGACCGCACATTTTTCAATAATAGCTGTTTGATCTCCATAAATCAAGTGGCACGTGCAGGAAAATGAGAATCTGTGAATGGTAGGTTCATACAATGGATAATTGGGGAAAATTTAAGCACAAATGTGACGAAATTCACTGTCCTACATGTCAGAGGAATATACAGTAAGGCGGATGTAGTAAAGCACGTGTTATATGAAAGACGCTAAGCCTAAAAACAAACCCTGTATAACTGTATACTACGATATAGAAACATACACGAATGCTGAAACCAAAGAGGTAATTCCACATTTACTTGTGAGCCAAACTATCTGTGATGAGTGTATGGGATCGAGTTTGATGAGTGCCTCAAATGTGGTAAACGGACAAACGTTTTTAAAACGAATGTCCACGATAGTCCTGTGAAACTATTTGTGTCCTATATTGTCAAGTTAGCGGACAAGTTAAAAAAAATGACTGTGTATATTCTCGCCCATAACGGGGCAAAGCTTGACACACAGTTCTTTTATAAGGAGTTGCTTCAGCACAAGTCCTCTGAGATATTACAGGTGATCCATTGAGAAGAGGCAACAAATTGATACAGATGCAAATAAGAGGTAATGTACAGTTTTAAAGACACTTTATTATTCACACCTTGTAAATTAGCAAGGCTACCCAAGGTGATGGGGGTAGAAGCTGAAGTTTCAAAAGGATATTTCCCTTACACATTCCTCACTAGCGAGACTTTAAACTATGTAGGTCTACCTCCACCCAAACATTATTTTAACTATGATTGTATGAGTGTAGATGAACGTGAAGACTTTGATCGATACTACAACAGTTTTAATGAATCTAATCCTTATAATATAGCTGATGAATGTGAACGTTATTGCGTGAATGATGTACGAGTGCTTAGAGTATGCTTCCAGGCCTTTAGAAGGATGTACATAGGCCGTTTCAAATGCGATCCGCTGCAAGTCACAACCACCATCGCGTCATTATGTTTACGGTGTTCAAGAATAACTTCATGCCTAAAGTCACCTTAAGCCATTATTCACAGAAACAACCCCCGCAGTTACGGCCACAAGGCTATTTACTGGCTCATACACCTACAGCAACAGACAGGTGTATACATAAAGCACGTCCGCAACACGGGTGAAGTAACCCATTAAGATTAATGGTCGTGTTTTTTGGGTTGATGGACTAAGTGAAAACCGTGTCACTGGTGAGAAGACCAGTGGTGTAGTGCTGTGGGAACGCGTGGGAACGGCGTTCCCTTACTTTCTTTGGTAGACGGAACGGCGTTCCCTCACTATTTCAAATAAATCCGAACTTACAAATCTCTAACGTCATGAAATTTTAATTCCCACCCCTAGAAGAAATATGAGAAAGAATCATTAACTGTTTCATTTCTTTTAGCTTCGACTGCCAATTTGGCGGGTATTTCAATAACTTTTTTGCGACAGTTTTTACCGTAGAGGACGTAAATAATGTCCCCGACGTTGACGATATCGTTCCATTTAGTAGCGAGACTATTTTAGAAATGATAACTGTTTACGAGGCTGAGATTGCGCATTATATCGATAGGCTAAATGTTAGCAAGGCTCCAGGCCCTGACGCTTTTTATCCTAGACATTTGAAAGATTTGAAAGACGTTATCGTAGGCCCTTAGCGAAGATTTTAATCAGTCACTCGAAACGGGGATTATTCCTGAAGACTTCAAATTAGCTAACGTCACGCCTATTTTTAAAAAAGGCAACCGCGTGGTAGCTAGCAATTATAGGCCCATTAGCTTAACGTCAATTGTCGGTAAACTTTTGGAATCCGTAGTTAGGGATCGTATTATCGATCACTTAGAAAGTAGGGGTTTGATTAATAGTACTCAGCACGGGTTTCGACGCCATAGGTCTTGTTTAACTAATTTGTTAGAATTTTATAACGAAATAGTGCGCGAATACGATAGGCATAGGGCAGCTGACGTTATTTATTTAGATTTAAAAAGGCGTTCGATACAGTTCCGCATAGGAGACTAATTGCGAAGGTTAAAGCGCACGGTATCCGCGGTCAGGTAGCTAACTGGTTAGAAGAATGGCTTCGTGCTAGGAGGCAGAGGGTCGTAGTTGATGGTAGTGAATCGGGGTGGTTAGAGGTAGGTAGTGGTGTCCCACAGGGTTCAGTGTTAGGCCCATTGTTATTCGTAATTTACATTAACGACATAGATGTAGGATTGATTAGTAACGTGTCAAAATTCGCGGACGATACTAAAATAGGCGGTAAGGTTGTTAACGAGGACGATAGAAATAGGATCCAAGACGATGTAGATAGGATTATGGAGTGGACGGATAAGTGGCAGATGCAATTTAACGTAGATAAATGTAAAGTTTTGCATATAGGTTCTCGCAAACAATAATACGTGTACACGATGGATGATAGGGATTTAGCGAGCGTTGACGAGGAAGTAGATTTAGGCGTACGCGTAACTAAAGATTTAAAGGTTAGGAAACCAGTGCCTGGAGTCTTGCGCAAAAGCTAATAGGATGTTAGGCTTCATAGCGCGTAATTTCGAATTTTAAATCGAAGGATATTATATTGCCCCTTTACAAGTCCCTAGTCAGGCCTCATTTAGAATATGCCGTTCAGTTTTGGTGCCCATACTTGCGTGAGGATATTGATAGGTTAGAAAGGGTTCAGCGTCGTGCCACCAAAACTTATTCCGTCATTGCGCAATAAGCCTTATGAAGATAGGATTAAAGTGTTAGACTTGTATTCACTCGAAACTAGGAGATTAAGGGGGAGCTTATTGAAGTTTTCAAAATCGTTAATAACATCGATAACGTAAATTTTGACAAATTGTTCACTTTCGATAATAGTAATACTCGCAATAACGGATTCAAGTTGCGTGGCAGACGTTTCATTACTAATATCGCTAAAAACTTCTTTACGTTTAAATAATTGATAAATGGAATAATCTTCCCGCGTCAGTCGTTCATTCTACCAGCGTTAATGTGTTTAAGAACCGTCTTGACAGACATTTTAAAAATATTAACGTTGTTTAAAATTAAAAAAGAAAGTTAACAACAGAAGCTCTGGTGGTGGTGCTCGAGGATGAGTCTGTTGTCGATGAATGCCAGCTTGTGACATGCCAGGTGTGATGCCAGCAATAAAATTATTAAAAAAAAAAAAAAAAAATTAGACTAACACGAATGTAGATGTAGCTCATAACGTAAACTAACCCACTTTTTGTTTAACTTTACCTACTTTTTTTTTTTTTTTTTCCTTACTTTGCATGTGTCTAACTCTTTTCTTGCATGTTTGTAGTTTGCATGGTATGACAGTGAGTTAAGACTGTGTTTGCATGGTTTGTAAGCGTTCTTATTTTACTTCTTTCATCTTTCACCCCTCTCCTATTCTCTCCGACTATCTTCTGACTTGTCGGCAGTGGCCGGCGGATGATGATGGTGAGACACTTTTCCTCTTTTCTGAATGAATGTTAACCCATGAGTGATGGGTGTTTCTCTTACTTAACCCCTTATTCTCTTCTCTTCTCTTAACCCGCTACTCTTTCCTTTCTCTCGGGCTAACCTTAGAGTGGATCTTAGGGTCTTTGTTAGCCTTAGCTTCTGTAGATCTGTAGATCCAGTGCATATGACCAAAATATCCCTGAAATTGGTCAGATTTCAAAGATTTCCTGGGGGGCTTACAGTGCCCCCGGACCCCCAGCTGTATGGGCTCGCCGCGCTCGCCATTGTCCCCTCCCCGCATCTGAGTAACACTTTCAAAATGCGTTCCTCACTTCTTTATTTAGCACTACACCACTGGAGAAGACTGTGTACTCCTTTAACGGATGCTGGTGGCATGGATGCCCCCGTCCTGAGTGCGGAATCGCCGGAGATATCCACGGTAGATCTCCTGCCGACTGTCTTGCGTGGACCCGCACCCGCGATCAACTTATAGGATCCCAGTTCACTCACAAAGTCTTGTGGGAGCATGAATATGATGCACGGATGGAGACAGACGAGGTGTACCGTGAGGAAATAAACACGATCAAGCGTTCAATGGTGCTGGATCCTCTCAAATGTGGTGATAGCTTGTTTGGAGGACGTACAAATCCATTCAGCTATACTTTCCACCTACGGAGGGTGTGAACTCCATTACTACGATTTCTGTTCTTTATACCCATACGTGATGAAGAACAATCCGTACCCCGTGGGCGCTCCTGAGAAACTGGTGGGACCTAACCTGCCCTCCATCAATGAATTTTCAAGAAATTTGAATGATCGTTACTTTGGGCTCTCTTTCGTAGACGTACTCCCCCTCGCAATTTATGGATGCCGATCTTACCCGTCGTTATCGACCACAAGCTCATGTTTCCCCTGTGCGTGAAGTGCGCGGAAGAGAATAACGGCAATTGTAACCATATACCCCACCAGCGTAAGATCAGAGGCGTATATACAAGTCCTGAGCTGGCCCTAGCCGTACGCCATGGGTATAGAATACTGAAGATACATGAGGTGTGGAGGTTTCAGAAGCTACCCAACCTTTTCACACCATATATAAACGCATTTTTGAAGGATAAGGTTGAGGCATCAGGGTATCCGCGAGGAGTTGATACCGAAGATGAAAAGTCTGCCTATATTCAACGTTACCGCGACCGCGAAGGTATACAACTTGATCGTGCCCAAATTGCAAAGAATCCTGGCAAGCGCTTTAGTGCAAAGTTGTGTCTAAACAGTCTATGGGGAAAATTTGCACAGAATACCGGCAAAGGGAACATTCATTTGGCACAAAGTTATAGTGAAGTCTGGGATTATGCCAATGCTCCCGATAAAGAGGTCATGGAGATCGTGAATGTAGGTAATACTTACATAATAAAGTACAACAACACTGAATTGGCCACAGATACCTCAAGGGTTACAAACATACCTGTGGCCAGCTTCACAACAGCCTACGCCCGCATAAAACTTTGGGGTCTATTGCATTCTCTTGGGCGGAGAGTATTGTATGCCGATACAGATAGCGTGATATTCACAGAGAGGGAGGGTGAATACATGCCTGCTATTGGGGAGTTCCTCGGCGAGCTCACTGATGAGATCAAGGATGAGTATGGACAACGCATACGCCGACTCTTTTGTCTCAACAGGACCTAAAACTTATGGGGTACGGGTGAGGGTGGGAGGATATGAAATATATCGTGAAGGCAAAGGGTATCACGCTCAACCATGCGAATCGGCGGGTCGTTAACTTTGAATCGTTGAAGGATCTAGTGTGTTTGGACGATGATGAGCGAACGGCCTCCCCAACTAACTGTAGGCACCCACAATTTTCGGGCGCAGAAGCTGGGGGGCGTGAAGGAACTTAGGGGAACGAAGGTGTGCCGTAACACCTATAGGAAACGTTACCAGTTACCTGGTACCTATGATACCGTACCCTTTGGATACCATAACCTTTGATGCGTCTATTGTTAACTTATTTATCACACGTATTTGTAAATATATATGTCTTGAATATAATCTTTGATGTGTTTATTGTTAACTTATTTATTACATGTATTTGTAAATATATATAACTTGAATATTTCGTTTATTAAATAAATCATGTTTCAATTAGCGTTTCACTTTCTCCTTTGTGTGTGTGTGTACAGGTGAAAGTTCTAAGCTCCGCCCACTGTAAGACCAGCAACGTGAGTCATGCTACTACCTGGGATTCCCTGCGTGGTCAGTTGATTGCAGTAAGCCCTTGACCTCAGACGTGTATTCGCCCGCGTAGAAGAAAATGGCTACCTTTAATGTTGCTTGTTCAACGTTTATGAAATGGTATTCTGCAAAGCTTCAAGATGTGGTGGATACCGAAAAACTTCCTATTCCCTCCTCCTTTGCTTCTTTTAAAACCACATTGGATCGTGCGAAGGAGCAAGATGTACAAATACTCTTTGGTTATTCTGGTGAGAGCGTTGTAGGTTTTCGTTGCACAGACGATGTATTGAAGTATGCTGTAGACCTAAGCTTTATAAAGTCTCACATATACCGTGAAGTAAAAGAAACAACGCGTGCAGAAGAGAAGCAGCAGCTATGGATAGTGAGTCTTATTGATGGGTGGTGTGACAAGCGGTATTATGTCATGTTACACCATGTCGCTTACTCATACCCTACGACTGAAAATGTGAATCTCGTCATCATGGAGAATCTTAAGTATTTTTATCACTATATTAATGTATATCATGATGAGGTTCGTAGTGAGGTTGTTGCTAGTGCCCTGCGTGAGTTTTTAGCAGACTTTAGAGACGAGTATCGTTTGCTAGGCAAAAAGGAAAAATATGGGCATATGTTCCTCTCAAATAGTGCGCCGGAGTGTGAAGATGTTTAGGAGAGATAAAACAATAAAACCGTTATAAAATGTGCCTAGTTCGTGAAATTTACCCTGAGGGAAACTGTCTGGTGTGTATTCAGGGAAGTGGTAGTGATAAAACGTTAAAACCGAAATTAATTCTTGTACCGGAAAAAAAACACCTACCCAATATAATGGGGTACAACAATTCATGTTGGGTCAGCGCCGCACACGTTTCATTAGATTATGGTGCGACTCGCACCTCACGGATCATACGAGTTCGAACAAACCCATTCACGTATCATCAGGGTGAGTCAACCGCCCATCGAACCGTTCCTGCCTACCTGCGTGCCTCACGCGGCTCATAGTTATCTCAGAGCTTGAACCGAGTGGACGTGCGCTCCTCGAATACGATGGAACTTCCTTTGAGCAGCATTCTCAACGCCTCGTACGATGTGTCCGTGACGAAATCGTTGCGCGTGTTCAGGCGTAAATCCGGTGCCGTTAGCTATGTACTGGAAACGGAATGTAGACAAACAAACAAACGGAATGTTGTTTATTTAAGTGTCGAGGAGATGAATAGAATCTTCGTGATAGTTGAGAAGTGGAGTGAAGATCGTTATAAAATACCTGCTAACGTAGGTACAAGAAGAGAGCAGATTAGTGACACCCCTCATACGCCGTTGTATGTACGTTGTGTATAAATAACGATCGGCCATGCATTGATATACGGCTGATGTGGAAGAATGCTTCTGATAATAACGCTCTTGTTCCTACGCGAAACCGTTTCATCCTCGACAGAATGTTTGAAATCGTCGGATTCCGCAAGCTGAAACCTATATTAGACGCGCGTGTTACGGATATGCTTTATTTTGATACAGTACTTGAATACGCATACACCGCTCTGCTCGATGGGTTTACCGAGTGTAGGGCTGAACAAGGTGGAATGGTCTAGAGCTGGACGTTTATTTAAAAAGTTTAGACTCTTTGAAATATCATGAACTTTGGTACAAAGCAATTGATCGGTACAGGGCTGAGCTCACCTACACCGTTCACCCTGAAGAACTATTTCTTTATATAACGAGCAGTTGTCGTAACGACTTAGAAGATTATTTCAATGTAGCTATGTTGTGAAGAAGAGTTCACGATTGAAAAGCTCGCGTCGGTAGAAATAAACCCTCGATTGGAAAGGCGTGTTTATAAACTTGTGTTTAATAATGTGGCTAACGATGAACTCTTTGTGCGTGCTTTTGATTGTATTCTAGACGTATTTAAAGATAACTTACCAACCGGTTGTAAAGTGGGAACAAAAATAGTACTGAACGATATGAAGGCCCTTCATATCGAGTACAGGTTTCCCTATACTTTAAGCGGTGAAATATTATTAAACCGCGTATACTGCGTAATGCAGAGCAATAATGATGTAATTGTAGACTCGATTAAGTGCGAGTTTAGTATTTTGAAAAAAAGTGAAATGTATTTATATATTTAACATATTTGTGTGTGTGTGTGTATATATATTTCTGCTATATTGATGGCTATACGATTTCTTATTTTGCGCGGTAGAAGATAAAGTGTATGTATTTATTTATTTAACATAATTGTGTGATATATTTCTGCTATATTGATGGTTATATTATTTCTTATTTTTTATGTTGCGGTAGAAGATAAAGTGTATGTATTTATTTATTTAGTTGTGTGTATATATTTCTGCTATGTTGATGGTTATATTATTTCTTATTTTTGTTTTTTGATCATTCCAATGTATATTTTTTCTATATATCTCCATAATATAATTGTGTATATATATATATATATATATATATATATATATATATATATATATATATATATATATATATTTCTCCTGTACTGTTATATTGACGGATTATTTTTTGTTATATGCATATTCCTCGTTCATATTTCTTAAACTATTATTATTTTTAATTCATTTCAAATGTATATTTATTTTCTATATATTTATAATAAACAGAATGATGTAATGTTGTTTTATTTAATTCTTTTGGTTGTAAACAATTATACCAAATGGCTGGTTACGCCTTCTAAACCTACTAGCGGAATTCTAAGCCAACTTTTAAGAATTAATTAAATAAATGGTACAATCTGGCAACCTAATAATGTATACCTGAACAATTAAAATAAAAAGTGGTATCTGGCAACTCTCCATAATAATGTATACCTGAACAATTAAAATAAAAAGTGGTCTGACAACTCAACCTGAACAAGCCATTTACGCCTTCTAAGCCAACTGGCTGATTAGGAGTCTATAAGAGGACGGCGGGTCGGCTGAAGCGTTATGTGCACTTGGCAGGAGCCAGGTGAACACCTCTCTTCCTTTCTCTCCTTCTCCTGTCTTTCTCTTGGGGGATAACGCCGCCTCCAAGTTTCATGACCCCTTGTTGCACCTGTAGCATCCCCCCACCCCCCTTTGCAGCACTGAGTTGTTGCATACCCCCACCCCCTTCATTGCAAACACATTTGCAACACCCCACCCCCTTTGCAACATTGATCAGTGTGTCTTGCAACATTGCAACATTCTTGCACTCTCCCATTTTGCGGCTATACAACTTATCTCGACGAAACATCAACATTCGTATTTCCATTACTTCTATTTTTAGTTTGTCCTATTTTTGTTATTATTATCATCAGATGTACAGTACTTTGAAAGTTACTTTTTCTTCTGCCAATAAAGTTCGTTTTCTCTCTCTCTCTCTCTCTCTCTCTCTCTCTCTCTCTCTCTCTCTCTCTCTCTCTAATGTATATATATATATTTAAATAGTAACCTGTTAGTAGTTCCGTGCGTCGGTCTCTCTTCACACGAAGGTCAAGATGGTGTGCCCACTTTTAGGCCTGGCCTGGTGAAGGAGCGAGTTGCTCTTTTGCGATCTCCATCGCACATAGCCAGACACACCCGGCTCATCCGGTACCGTCCTGAGCCAAACGTCTAGCGATCTTTTGAAGACTTGAACTTCGCCACTAGTGATGTGATGTGCCTGATGCGCTTCGAAAGCCGGTTAAAAAGTGTTGGCCCTCTCACAACAAACCAATTTTCCTTCAGAGTTGATGGTGTCCCTCGTCTTGCCTTTAGTTTGCCAACACTACACATTCTACCTTTCCTATTTTTCAGAGTTGTCTGTGTGGGTACTAGGATATATATATATATATATATAAAACTTCGGACCAAACAAATAGAATACCGCCTTAAATGCGCTCATGACTTTGATACTATCGTTAAGTTATAACCTTTATGAGGAATATCGAGTATCTGTGACGTCATTATGATAAAAAGACACACATATGTGTGTGTGTGTGTGCCAGTTTTGAAAAAAATTAAAATATAGCGAAAACCTGATTAATTAAATAGCGAAAAGTTAATGTATGGCGACATACCAAAATATTAAAATATGTCGTCAGGTGTTGGAAAAAAGTAGAATAAATTCATTATGTTTATTGAGTTGTGCCAATATATTAAACCTCTATCAAAGTCTTTTTAACTCTGCCCCTTTGTATTTATTTGGTCCACCCTTGGCCCTGATTACGGCCTACAATCGACGTGGCATCGAATCGACAAACCTTTCGCATTCTTCCGCGGTTATCGATCGACAGGTCGTCATCAAACGCCTCTTCAGTTCATTAAGTGTTCCTGGTTTACGCTTTTGGACCTTCTTCTTCTTAGTAATATTTCAAAGATTTTCTATCGGATTAAGATCGGAGAATTCGCTGGCCATGGTTGTACTTCAGTTTGATGAGCATCAAACATCGCGGATGTTGTACGAGACGCGTGAGCTGGAGCGAGGTCATGTTGAAAAATAAATGGTCCGTCTCCATACGGGTGTTCCGCAGACTCCACCATGAAGTATTCTAAAATTTCTTCCTAAACGTGACTACTTCTTCGCAGTTCTGTTTACAAATGCGAGTGACCCGACACCATTTTCATTCATGCGACGATTTCACGTAACGACCCGTGGTTTGGATTCCGACTAAATTCGTACGTCTCGTCCGTCATACGTTCTTAAATGTTGTGAACGTGGTTAAACGACCCAATCAACTACTTTAATAAAAATTTTTGTATAGTGACCACTTTTTCGATGGTCCAGCAAATATTTTATATTTATAATGTAAATTTTTTTCAGTATAGTGACCATACGATGTTAATAAAACGCAATGGTCTTACAACTTGATCCCGTCATGACTCTTACTTATAACTATCTGGAAAACAGTTTCTACACTTAAATAAATAAAATTAAAATGAATAAGTTTCAATATAAAAATACATCGAAATAATAATATTTTTAGAATTGAACCACGTTTGTTATCAGCTCTCTTCGAGAAATAACAAGTTTTTGTTAAGTGTCACCTGCGCTGCTAAGTGACCACTACTTTTGTTTCGTCCCAATAGTAGTCAATTTAAGTAGGTTCCAATATATATATATATATATATATATATATATATATATATATATATTATATATATATATATATATATATCGCTAAAAGTTAGGTTCCCCCTCCATTCGGTGCTATCTTTTGTATCACTTTCTTCCTCTCGGGAAAATAACTTGTTGAAGATGGTTTTTTGGGGTTCAATTTAGGTTAGGTTAACCATTTCATGCCGTATGGGCAAAAAGGAGACCATCAAATTTTACGAGATTTTAGTCATTCCCGAGATATAACAAGCTTTTTTTTGGCATGAAAAGTAAACGAAAATCAGGTATGAAAGGGTTAAGCTAGGTTAAATTATGTTAGATTAAGTTAACCTAACCTAACATAAAACAAAAAATAAACAACTGGAGTTTCCTCAGTTCTTTGGTTTAGGCCTCGTATTCCGAAGCATTTTCCATCTTCGTTTTCAAATATCCTTTATCCCACCGCAGCTGGAACAGTACAAAGTCGTTTCTAAGGTCAGGGACAAAACCCTCGAGTATTTTCCATATGTATTTTATTGTGTACCGTTCGCCTTTTCTTTCCAAAGAGTAGAGGTTCAGGGGTTGTAGTAGTAGTAGTAGTAGTAGTAGTAGTAGTATAGACCAGTAGTCTTCACCTTTCGTTTCCTAAATCTTAGACGTAAGAGTAGATTGGTTTTTCACTAGCCAAGATACGGCAATTATTTCGATTAATCTTTGCGCATGTGTGGAATGTCGCCTCATCGCTCAAGAGAATGTGGTTTAATAAGTTTTCGGTATGAATTTTTTCAATTAATTCTGCGCGCATGACGGCGCTATGCGAGTTGACATTCTAGGATTTGTTTCAAAGATATCTCTTACCAATTCGACATTTTCTTGAGAGGTACCTGGACGTTCAGATCTTGCCTCATCATGAACAAATCGTGTCTTTTAAATTTATTGACCAGCTCGCGAATTGCTTCATCTGTAGGTCCTGGTTTGCGAAATCTTCTTTCAAATTTTTCTCGAATTTCTTTGTGCTTCTTTCCTTCGATACGTAGTGTTACTACCATCACACGTTCTTGTACATCCATCATCATCTGTGGCCTGTAGAAAATAAATAGAAATATCAATATTTCAGCAAAATAGATTGGGACTTTTGGACTACCCTGTGCATATATATAATATATATATATATATATATATATATATATATATATTATATATATAGAGAGAGAGAGAGAGAGAGAGAGAGAGAGAGAGAGAGAGAGAGAGAGAGAGAGAGATTGAAGACACCAATCGACCAGGGGAGTACTCCGGAGAGGACGTTAGACAGAAGATAGGGAGTGCTGGAACCCTCGTTTCTCCTGTCACTGTCCTCCTTAGCTGATCTTTTTCTGTTTCATCTACCCTGTGAGCAGTCCAGCATGCTCTCAAACACACACTTCTCTCCCTTTTCCTCACTACATACACATGCATCTTACACACTACATAATCTTAAAAAAAATGGCATCAACTACAAGAGCCTCGGAGTCCTCTGAGGAGGGGACCACTTCTGGCTACCGGGAATGCAGACCCGAGCAGCGGGTCTGGATCTGCTACCACCCATTCGAGATGTTCTTGGCCTCTGCCTGATTCACTTTTCATTAATTTCTGCAACATTCGTGGCCTTTTCTCAAATTTTCAATCTGTTGAACGGTGCCCGGACAGTTCGCTACTGGACATTTCGCTACCGGACATTTCGCTACTGGACGTTTCGCTACTAGGACATTTCGCTACCGGACATTTCGCTACCGGACATTTCGCTACCATATATAAATTTACCAGTACGTAAAATTAAAAAGGTAATAAAATTTATTAAAAATTACGAGAATTATTAAATGAATACAAGGATTATTAAATGATTACATGAATTACATAAATTATTACGCATGATTACATGAATTATTAAAAGAATTTTATTTTTTAATAGCGCGAAGGAATTCCAGTTTATTTCCAGAATCGTACCTTCTCAGTAAATTATGGATCCTCTGCTCACAGTCCCTATACGTTTTCTTCTTCTGAGTTGCGTTTAGGTTAGGTTAGGTTAGTAACCAAAAGGGGAGAGGCAGAGGGATCAATGTTAAATGTCGGTTTTTATAAAAGAGATTCTAAAATTCTAAAAATTCTAAGGGAAGTGTCATCAGATGATGAGGCTAAAATTTTAAAATGTTTATCCAAAAGGGCAAGATTGCAGGACTGGGCATGTTCTCTTATAGGAGAAAATTCTTTAACGACAGCGAAGTTAGATGCCGGTAGCGAAATATCCGGTAGCGAAATGTCCTAGTAGCGAAACGTCCAGTAGCGAAATATCAGGTAGCGAAATGTCCAGTAGCGAACGGTCCTAGCACCCTGTTCAACACCACCTCTCCTCCTCTAAATCTCATCTTCTTTTCCTCACTGAAACTCAGGTGTCTGAGACGACTGACAGCAACCCCTTTTTCCGTACCCTCTTACTTTCTCTATACTAAATTTCACTCCAGAGGTGGATGTTGCGTATATGTACGCAATGACCTAACTTGTTCTCGTATTCCCGAACTCGAATCTTGCGAATTCTATACCCTCTGGCTACGGCTTACATGCCAATTTCAAACTAAATACATCCGCGATGTTTACCTTTCTCCTAATTCTACTGATTATCCAAACTTCTTTGACTACCTCACCTCCAAAGTGGAATACATTCTATCCAGTGGCAGCGATAGGCCCGAGCGAGACTGGGCAGTACTCGGGCTCAGAAAAGCTCTACCCAAACTTTGCCCGGGCTTAGAAAATTTTGAATTTGTTAAAATATTTTGTTACATTTAATAGAAATTGAAGCTAACCCATGAGACTACATCGAAAACTATTCCTTTCTGTCTGAACTTAAAACGAAACTGTTTTAAATATAATTATCAAACTTTTCATAGTTATCACACATGAACAATTTTGAATGCGAAGTGGTTCATTGGTTTCGTTTCTTTTGTTTCAGGCCATCTAAACAACTTTCATTCAAATTGGTAAATAAGTACACGTACCGATAAACAACGATAGTTTTGTCCGCAGCTATTTCTGTCATCATAGACATTAGGAAATTTATCAAGCAATCTAATAGTGATAGCCAGCCGGGACCACCTTCAAAGGTTGCCAGAAAAGATAACATTCCACAAAGTGCCGAGTTTGAAGATGGTATATTAATTATCGGAAGATTCACCGTCAAATGCCGAAACAGATTCAGAATATGAATCACATCTTAATCCAGAGAAGCGTACAAGTTCAAAAATTCAAATACAAGTTCCACTTAGACCCGTTGATATTAGCCAAACTCCAAATGACGGACCTTCACAGCCGCATCTTCAAAAATTTCCTCAGACACTATTTGGAACAAATTACCGAAGCTTCCGTCCTGATTACTACAAAAGCTTTCTATGGATTGAATACAGGTATGTCATTTCATTTTATTCATATTTATATTTTATATAATATTTAGTCACGCGCTAAAATATGCGCTACCCGCAGCTGGCATATAGGAATGAACATTTCAGATTACAGTTTTACAGTCCACATGAATTATGCACTAATTGTTTTAATCAAGTAGAATTTTTATTTAATTTTTTAACTTTTAAAAATGAAATTTTTGTTACTAAAATTTGGTTGTTTATTCTATTCACAAAGATAGAATAAATTCTACCTCTAAAAAAACAGAATAAATGAGAGAAGATTTTTACAAAAATTAAGGCACAGAGTTATTTTAGGGCCTATTATATTACTGTAAAGAGGACATCATAATTTTAGTATGACATAGTGTAAGATGGAAAAATCAAGGCGTTTTTAACGTTTTATTTAAGCTAATTTTTGCGTTTTTTGTTTTTCAGCCTTTCAGAAAATGCGGCTTACTGCTTTTGCCGCAGACACTTTCATGAACTTTCTAAAACAGCACACGAGCTTTCATTTACAAAAAAAGGATTTCGAGATTGGAAGCATGCTGGAGGTCAGAAGAGCTCCTTCTCTACACACCAAAGATTACAACTGCGTAAATCTGCCGCAACAGTATAAAATGACTAACAGAAGATGAGAGAACAAAACACCTCTGTGCAATGAAGCGCGTACCAAACTTGCGAGGGGAAAACCGCCACTACGTAGTGTCGCATCCGTACTCACTGACTGCAGTTCAGTAGCTTGCATAACGAGGACGCGTGGAAGGTGGAAAAGGTAGCATGAACAAGAGTGGCAACGTAAGAGAAATATTGAAATTGATTTTCACAAATGATCCTATTGTGAAAAAACGAATTGAAGAAGGTCCACAAAATGCCAAATATTTGCATCATGATATCCAAAATGAGTTTCTTGCTATAATGGCTTCCATGATCAAGAAGGATATAGTCAGTAGTGGATCTAGGATTTTCGAAAGGGGAGGGGGGTCGGACCTTTACGTACGTAAAAATTGCGCCAAAATAATGTTTAATTATATATAAATATAATTACATACATTGGAATTAAAAATACTTACGTTAACCCTTTAAACACCAGCAGGCAAATTTTTAGCCTTTACTAAAATGTAGTTAAATACCAGGTTTGTGGTAGTAAATATTGGAACTAATTTGAATGACGTTATCTAATCCATCCGTTCAAAGTATTACCTGAATCAGTCATTTAGAGCAGTGGTTCTCAACCTTTTTTTAACCATCGCCCCCTTGAAAATTTTTTTGCCCACTCTATTTTCAAATCGCCCCTCTACACACAAAAAAAAGTGAAATAAAAAATAAAATTTAAAAGGCACTAGTTTGGCAGCTAAAAAGCACTGAAAGCGCACTAAAAATAATAATCACGTTATCATTTTAGTAGCGCAAGCCTAATTTTAAGTTCAAGTAGCCTCATTCCCGAGAAGTAGGCCAAACTGGCATCCTCCGCCTTAAACCTTGCAACGTTTTCAAAGGAAAATCACATTTATACATGTGTTAGCACTCCTTATTTATGAATTTTTATCAGATAAGAAAGCGAACATTCGAAACTCTATTTTATTCTTAAGAAGCACTAATTGAGTGATTAAATTGAGTGACTAGAAACGTGACAACGAGGTCATTGTCTCCGTACTCGAAACAAGGGACAAACGCGAAAATTAAGAAGCACTAAAGCACTAAAAGAAAAATCAATGATAATAGATAATAGCACAAAAAATAACACCCGCCCACGCTTCTAATTAGGTAAGAACTGACGCACCGTATGCGTAACCGTCACTAAGCCGCTATAGAATGCTTTGAATGACGACCCCGCCCCACTGCACTTCTCATTGGTCAATTCCCTTTAACGTCATCGACGGCACAATACATACTCCGAATAGTGTTTCAAAACCATTGATGAGTAATTCGAAAATAATTTAATTTTAATCGTTGCCTAAATAAATTTTCGCCCCCCTTCAGTCAAATTTCCGCCCACTTTCGCCCCCCAAGAATTTCATTTTCGCCCCCGTTGAGAAACCCTGATTTAGAGAGAGGAAGATCGTGAATGTAAATACTAGGCAAAGGTTTTACGAGCACATTCACCTTGTGTCTACAAATGCTTACAACCATTAATAAATGAATATGTAAAGCTGGAAAGTATAATTTAATTGAGTATACGAAGGGAAATATTTTTATACGCAGTTTTTAAAAATAAAATTGAAAGGTAAGTTGCCAGGTACAGTATTTACAAAGATGGTGTTGATATTTTTATAATTTAAAAAAGTATGTACTTTTTTGCTTTTAGAAATTAAAAAAATTATTATAAAAAATAACGCATTTGGAAGGGGCGCCAAGATTGACCAAAAGGGACGCCAAATTGACCAAAGGGGGAGGCGGCCCTCCCTCCCCCCTGTAAGTCCGTAAGTGGAGATAGCATATGAGGTTTCTGAAGCTGATGCATTTACATTGATTGTGGATGAGTCAAAAGATATTTCAAAAAGTGAACGAGTGTCATTTGTTCTGTGTTCCAAGATGTAATTCATGAGCAATTCATTGGTTTTCTAGCAGTTGTTGGCCTTGATGCTGAGTCTATGCTGAAGTGCATTTTGAATATTCTGGAATCGACTGGAATAGATGTACAAACATATGTTGCACAGTGCTATGACGATGCATCTGTCATGAGTGGCAGTATCAGCGATGTTCAAGCAAGATTGCGGGCTATTGTGAAATCTGCAGTGTATGTTCATTGTCACGCTCACAGGCTGAATTTGGTGATAGTAGACTGTGTGAAAAATATAAAGTCAGCTGGTACATTTTCGTTTCTGGATCAGTCGTGTATCAACGTTTCAAACAAATTCAAGAGGAACGAAAGAAAGGAACTAGTAAGAAAATCTCTCTTAATTTAGTAGCCTAGTAGTTACAACCAACAAAATCCAGTAAAAAAACTAAAATTTGTTTTCATTTATCTTACATGTACAATACTTGTACACATTATGCTATTTAAATCATTTGATTAGATTTACAATTTGAAAAATTATTAATTTTTAGTTACTGCATGCTGCATTAGCTTTGTCAGGAAAAGGTGACTTCACTTTTTTGTGACATTTGAGTAATCTATTATTTATTCAAATCTAAATTTATCTCCTTTAAATTTAGACTTATCGCCGATGAAAATATTATGCGCTTACATTGTTTTTTTCATTTTTATTAGGTGAGCAGTGCATTGAGCTGAAGAGCCTCTCGGATACACGCTAGATCTGTCAGTACGCCTCGTGTGAAGCTGTTCATCGAACATTTCCGTACATCCTGGAAACTCTTGCGCGTTTTAGTGAGAACACCGAATCCAGTGATAGGCAGATCCAGGCAAAATCTCTGTTGTCCCTTATCTCCGCAAATTTGGCACTGATGCTGATTCTTTTTGAGCGAGTGCTGCTGCGAACAAAATCTCTTGCCAATTATCTACAGTCATTGTCCTTGGACCTCATAGCAGCAGATGGAATGATTCGATCTGTCACGGGAGAGCTCGAACAAGAACGGCAAAATCCGGATCTATGGAGTACAATTGTCCAGCAAGCTTCTGTACTCATTGAGAACAATGGACTTGAATGGGAGAAACCAAAAAGACGTAAACTCCCAAGTCATCTACAACAATCAGTGGTCACCGAAATGGTCGAGGATCGTCCATATATGGAAACATTTGATGATTTCCGAGTCAATGTTTATTATCCTGTGTTGGATAGAATGGTGCATGAATTAAGACGCAGATTCTCCGATGAAAATTGTTCATTCATGAAGAGTTTGTGTGATTTAGATCCAAAAAATGAAAACTTCTTAGATGCCAATCAACTGCAATACATCGAAGAATTTTACAAACTGAATATGGCGGATCTCAAGGCCGAATGTCACAGTGCCAAACGTCTTATCGAACAAAAATCCAGAACAATTCGTATTATGACAGAGCTCCTGGAGTTTTTGCGTCTTTATAAGGATGCCATCTTTGAACTCTACAAATTAGTACGGATTTCGATTACGTTGCCTATCAGTTCAGTTTGATGTAAGCAGACCTTCTCCAAGTTTTTGTATTTTTGAAATTTTGAGACTCTTAACTTTTTATCAATGACGCTTCCTATTTTACTATTAAAAGCCTATGTAACATTATGCAAATACTACTCCTATGTTCCTTTTGATCATTGGAAGGTGTGCCCGATCAAAATTTCCTTTGGCCAAACTCTGCCCGGGCTGATACCGTTGATTTTTTTCTAATTCGGCATCCATGTATTCCAGACTGGCGATCTTAAGAGCGCGGAGAAACATTGAAGAAATATGGCCTTCTTAATGGTATTGGAAGTGATCTGTGCTACCCACCCGCGTTTATGGAATCTTGTCTTAACAAGTCAAAACGAACCTTCTATCGCGTGAATAATAACACTCGCACTTTGTCAAAGAATATTTTAGTACTTCCATTTTTCCCAGGCTTTTTAGGCATTGCTAATGTACTTAAACTTTTGAATATTAATGCAGTATTTTCATATAACAATATTGTGAAAAATATCATAGTTAAAGCTAGCCCTACCAATAATTCAGGCATTATCTATAAAACTGGTTGTAAACAATGTGATTCCTTTTACATTGGTCAGACGGGAAAGGATTTGCACACGCGTGTAAAACAGCATCAATATTCCGTTAGAACGGGACAGTCGTCCAGTGCCCTTTTTGTCCATTTGTCAGAGTTATCCCACTGTATTGATTGGAATAATTCTTCAGTTTTGTTTCACTCTAGCAACATTGTTAATAGAAATATTCTTGAGTCTGCTATTATTCAACTTACAAATAATTTTAACATGAGCCAGGGTCTTTTTCCACTTGATCCTGTTTTGAATTCGTTCAGAACGGATTTAGACAAGAATAAGGGCAAAGTGCTAAAACTGGTAGTTTTTCCTTACAAATTTGTATGCTCCTCCCACAATTTTTATTTGTGTGTGTGTGTGTATATATATATATATATATATAATATATATATATATATAAATTATTTCACGAAAGTAGCACGTGAAAAATATTTATGATGAATAAAACCACGAAGGAAAGGAAACACAGAGTGGTGCTCAAGCGCTTTTCGTCTAATGACGAGAGTTCCTGAGGATGTCATTAGACGAAAGCGCTTGAGCACCACTCTGTTTCCTCTCCTTCGTGGTTTTATTCATCATACATACATATATATATATATTTTTTTTTTTGGTGACCTATATATAGTCTCGAACTCTTTATTTACTTCAGTGTTCCTGAGGATGTCATTAGATGATTAGACGAAAGCGCTTGAGGACCATTCTGTGTTTCCTTTCCTTCGTGGTTCTTTTCATCATAAATATTTTTCACGTGTTACTTTCGTGAAATAATTTTCATATTTATATATATATATATATATATATATATATATATATATATATATATATATATATATATATATATATATATATATATATAATGATGAATTTCACAATTAAACACGTGAAATGAATGAATGAATGATGCACACCCACAAGGAAAAAGAAAAAATGATTCCAAGGCATTTCGTGTATTCAGAAGTACACCTCGTCAGGGAATGAAGGGAGAAGGCGAGATGACAAAAAATATACCTATATACAGCGGGACAGAAAAATAAGATTAGCACCTGATTAACAAGAGTTAATTAGAGGCAAAAGGTATTTTAACAGGATATTGTCAATTTTATACATTCCGTACTGATATTGGGATCATTTTTAAAATGGATAAATGCACATTCTAGAATATTCCTTTCAATTATATCTGATTTTAACGAGCGCTTTAGAACTATCCCACTTGATACTATGATTACATCTATACATACCGAATAGACAGTATAGTTAAACAATGCATTAGAATTATTTGTTGTTCTACACGCATATTTATGCTGTTTTACCCTAATGTTTAACGTTTTACCCGTTTGGCCTATATATATATATATATATATATATATATATATATATATATATATATATATATACTAAGTTACTGTACATTGTGTACATCCGATGAAATACACACAACCAGCGGCATTATCGGGGCTATTCTTTATTCGGCGTGATTTAACAGTATTATTATACATTCATACCAATTGCCAAAGGTGGGCAGGACCGAGTCCCAAAAGGACCGAACTCCAGGAACTCGGTCCTTTTTAAGGACCGTGAGCGGGAAAGTCGGTCCTTTTCTCAGTGAGGACCGAAATGAGGAGCGACGGTCCATTTTTAAGCAATTCCGGACGGTTCGGACGGTCTTTTTTAGTGATTTTAGTGTGTTTAGTGATTATTTGAAGTTCTAAAGAAGATGGATCGTTTCCTCCAGAAGACTCAGAAAGAGACTGAGACTGAATTGAAACTTGTTTCAACACCTGGAGGAGACGAAGAATCTACTGATGTTAGCGCTTCAACTTCAAGTCAAGCAACTGGAGCTCCTAGCGGAAGAACTGAACCCGGCAATCCCGGCAATTTTTCATTTTAATCAAATTTTTCACTTATATTATATATAAGGACCGAGGACCGAGTCGTTCCTAGGTCCTATCTTCAGAAAGGACCGTGACCGGGACCGTCGGTCCAGTTTGAGGCAAGGACCGGGACCGGGACCGTCGGTCCTTTTTGAGGCCCGGGTGCCCACCTTTGCCAATTGCTCTAAGTAAAGTCGGAAGATATTGAAAATATATACAGTATATATATACTGTGTGTGTGTATATATATATATATATATATATATATCAAAACTATTGACTTCTCCTTAGGGAAACGGAGCTTACAGATGAAAAGAAGAATCAACACAACGGCAAACATTTTCATTTATTTGTACATCAGACGTTTCGACAAATCTTTTGTCATCATCAGTGAGTTAAGTCTTAAAACCTTAAAACAAAATTGAAAGTGAAAGTTACATCAATACAATATTAAAACCATTAAAATTAAAACCTTAAAGCAAAATGAAAATTGCATCAATACAAAATTAAAATCATTTAAATTTCATCACTAAAAAACTAAAATTAAATTAAATTTCATCACTATAAAAACTAAAATTAAATTACCTCAATAGGTAAATACACAATGTTTACATCCACCTCCATACTTGGCAAAGTCTAAGGGAATACTGGATGGTCAGAGGATTAGAAAGGGTATGTCTGTGAAAAACGGTTGGTTAGTTTAAAAGAGTTGTAATTTGTAGGATGAGCTATTATTATTAAGGGAGGGTTTGTTTCTATAGATGTACAAAGATTCTAAAATTCGGAGTTCTGTACGGTTATTGGATCTAGTTAAAATTTCAAACTGAGTTTTGTGAAGGGGATGGTCGTTTTCATTACTATGGTTTCTAATTGCGGATTGTGGAGGGCTACTGAGGGGACGGTTGGTACGGACTGACAAGCCCAAATGTTGAGAAAGGCGCACCTCCAGTTGGAGTTGAGTGCTGCCAATATACGCAGCCTTACAGCTGTCGCACGTGTATTTGTAAACAACATTGGGGCATACAGTTTTGGGGAATTCATCTTTGAACTTTAAAAAATTTGATAATTTAAGTGGGTTGACGAAGGCGAATCTAAAATTTATTTGGGGATAACTAGACTTGAGTAGTTTGGACAATTCACCTCGAATACGCAATGATAAATAACCATAAAAAGGTAATTTAATATATCTGGTTTCTTTTTGTACTGTAGTTATGGGGAGTTTAGTATCAAAAGTGTTATTTAAAAATTCTTTAATTGGTTATCGAATAGATGAGAAGGGTAGTAATTGTTAATAAAGTACTGTTTAAAAATTTAAATTCTTCGTTTACCAAAAAGTAATCCGAACAAATACGGTAACTTCTTGTTAATAATGTTACTATAGCACTAATCTTATATTTATAAAACATACAACTTAAATAATTGGTTCCCAAGCCAGTAAAAGTTTGTTTCCGAAATAGTGAAGTATGGAACTTATTATGGGCCCGTTTAACTAAAACATCCAGGAAAGGTAAACTATTATTTGTTTCGTTTTCACACGTGTACTTAATATTACTATGTCGTTTATTAAGATAATCAAGAAAAAGTTTTACGTGTGAAGGATGGTTAAATATTAAGAAAGTGTAATCCACGTATCTTCTGTAATATATGGGTTTAAAACTACTAGGACAATTTTCCAACCAAATTTCTTCGTAATGGCAAAGAAATGCATTTGCTAGTGTTGGGCTTAACGGGGAACCCATAGCTACCCCATCAATTTGGCTGTAAAGGTTGGTATTAAATAAGAAAAGATTATCAAAACACACTATTTCGAGAAGGTTTTTAAATTGAGTCTGAGTGAGGCCATTAATAAGAGTATTATCAGTAGTGAATAACTTATTTAGTAGGATATTTAATGTTTCTTTTAACGGGACATTAGTAAACAATGACGAGACATCAAAACTGGCCATAGTAAGAGAATCGGTATGATTGATCTCTTTTATCTCTTTAGCAAAATCAAACGAGTTGTTAATAGAATAATCATTAAAGGTGAGTTTTGAAAGCAAGGGAACGAAGAATTTGGCTAAATTATAATTGAATGTACCACATGCCGAAAGAATAGGTCTTAGTGGGAAATTTGGCTTATGGACTTTAGGTAAACCATATAGAATTCCTGGATTGGAACCAGAAGCAAATAAAAAATTGTATGTATTGTCAGCAATAATATTACTATTTTTTAATTTACGCAAACACCTATTAAGTTTATCTTCGAGTTTTAGTAATTTAGACAGAACATTCTCTTTTACCCTTTTAAATTTAGACGTATCCGACAAAATTGTCTCCATTCTATTTATGTAAACTGTTGAATCAATCAGCACTACTCCTTTACCCTTATCCGGTTTTGTAATGATGACAGAGTTATCCTTTTTCAAATTATTAAGAATTTTAAAATCTTGCTTATGTTTTAAGGTTTTAAGACTTAACTCACTGATGATGACAAAAGATTTGTCGAAACGTCTGATGTACAAATAAATGAAAATGTTTGCCGTTGTGTTGATTCTTCTTTTCATATACAGTCGATGAGCGGTATAAGCACGTTCGATATAAGCACATAATCTATATAAGCACTTAATCGTGCGGTCCCAAAAATTTCCATATATATTTTAATAGGAATAATCTTTATAAGCACGAACTCGCTATAAGCACGGACGTGGAAGATGCTGATTGGTGGAAAACACATACGTGGAAGATGCTGATTGGTGGAAAACACATACGTGGAAGATGCTGATTGGTGGAAAACACATACGTGGAAGATGCTGATTGGTGGAAAACACATACACGTGGAAGATGCTGATTGGTGGAAACTACCTATATATATATAGGCGACACCATGACATGCGTATTATTCAGTTAACAAATGTAGAGGTTGTCTACTTGCCATCGAATACAACGTCACTTCTACAGCCAATGGATGGTGGGATTATTCGCTGCCTTAAAGCACACTATCGAAAACAATTAATGAAAGAGTTGGTTGCACGCTTAGATAGTGGCCAGGACAAATTTCTTCAGAGTGCTGCTAAATCTGTAACAGTTTTGGATGCCATTCTCATGCTAAAAACAGCGTGGAATAATGTGACCTCGACCACTATCCAAAATTGCTTCAGAAAATGTTTGCCATTGAATCAGGGAGAAACAATTCAATGCAACGAAGATTCTGAATTAGAAGCTTTAAACAGCGAAGAATGCTCAAACTTCGATGAAGAGTTTATCGAATGCGATCGTCAACTTGAATGCTTTGAAGAACTGAATGAAGTAAGAAATGATGAGACTGAAGTGTCGGAAGATGTTGAAATTGATGAGATATCCACTACTCCACTGCAAGCACTTGCTATGCTTGACGACGTAAAAAGAGTTCTTGAAAAACATGGTATACCAACTCAGGAGTTAAAGAGCACCCAACAAGCAATTCAAATTTACATAATACATAACAAGAGCACGCGACAATCATCAATTTTAGATTATTTTCCGAAATAAATGTATGTACTGTGAAATTTTAATGTACTGTACATACATATCATTGTTTTTTATTTGTCTAAATAAATGTTATTTTATGAAATAAATGAAATTTTAAATACAGTATTATTGTTTTTTATTACACATTCCTTTATTATTACAGTATTTAAATGATTACTCTTTGTACAATAAATGCTTCTTAAAAAGGGTCTTATCCATATAAGCACAATGACCTATATAAGCACATTTTGTGCTGGTCCCGAGAACGTGCTTATATCGATCATCGACTGTATATATATATATAATATTCCTTTGAGGAACCTTTTTTAAGATAATGCTTTCGTCTATCTTTTCACTTTCTGTAAATTATATTAAATTATATTAAATTATATTAAATTTGGATTAAATTGTTGATTTGATTTAATAAATTATCGTAATTATGAAATAGAAGTTTGCATTTTTACCATTAAACACTTTTACAGTCATGGAAGAAAAGGAGCAAACCTTCCGTCCTGCTTATTAAAGCTGACCGAATGTCGAAGGAGCGAGCAAATAAATGCAAAATAAATACGAGACTGCTCGTATACACGTATACAAATATGTATATACATACACTCCTATACGCTTATACACGCATTTGTGTATATCAATGTACGAGAGTCGTATACTTTGGTCTATATACTCGTACGCATTGATACGAGACTAGCACGTTTCCTTCACGTGATCTTTGCCTCGCTCGGTAAAGTTAGTCAGTCACTCGAAACAGATTTAAATTTGATTTTTTAAATTTTTATTCTACGAATTATGTGCGTATATTCGTTCTAAACATTGAAAACCTCCATTTTTTTTATCATTTATAAAGTTAACGAAGAATGATTGAGCCCAGTAAAGCCTAAAGCTTAAGGGCCAAGTTAAATAAAGTAAATAGTCGAGCTTCACAATTATTTATGTGATTGCAAATTGTAAAACCAATCTATTTATTTTATTATTAATAAAGGTTATTCAATTAAAAAAATTCAATTGATTAAACCAATTCAGGAAAAGCGAATTATACAGGGTGATCAGAAGTCACTGTGCCCCTATATAGGTGCACATCGACTTTTTGATCACCCTATAGTTCGCAAATATTTCATCAAAGTGAATGCAGATTAATACAATGAACAATGTGTGTATATATATATATATATATATATATATATTCCGGGCTAGCCTCGCCTTTATTTTTCACGGCGTCCGGTTAAATTCTGCGAAGCGCCACGTTTCGATTGTACACTACTAGTGTCGAGTGCTTTTTAATGATGTTAGTTAATATTTTTAGATTATATATATATAAATATATATATATATATATATATATATATATATATATATATATATACATTTTAACTGCAAACAACACACAGTATAATTAATGTAAAGAACGACGCTTGTATAGAAGAACGTTCCGCACAAGATGAGGAGGGAGAACGAACAAACGACTTCTGATCAATCGAGGCCCATGGTGTAGTGGATAGCATATCTGACCGGCAATCGGAAGATCCCGGGTTCGATTCCCGGGTGGTTACCTCATTTTTCATTTGTTCGTTCTCCCTCCTCATCTTGTGCGGAACGTTCTTCTATACAAGCGTCGTTCTTTACATATATATATATATATACACCTAACCGGGCATTCAATTAACCTAACCGGGCATATATATATATATATATATATATACGGTAAAATTATTGAATGCCCGGTTAGGTCAACTGTACGTCCTTGACGATTGGTTAGGTTAAGTCGTGATATTTTCGTTAAAACGCGGGATATTTTTGCTACCCGCACACGAAGGGTAGCAAAAATAACTGAATGCCCGGTTAGGTTAATTGAATGCCCTGTTAGGTTAGGTCAACTGTACGCCCTTGACGATTGGTTAGGTTTAGTCGTGATATTTTCGTTAAAACTAACGAATCTATCACGACTAAACCTAACCAATCGTCAAGGGCGTACAGTTGACCTAACCGGGCATTCAAATTTTATCCTATGTAAATAATGGTTCTCTATAAACCGGAAATAGGATAGAATATAATAAAATTTTCAAGATATGTATCTTATATACATATCTTAAAAATTCTATGATGTAAATAAGATAAGTAAAACCTGTTCAATTATCTCCCCCCTAATATTGACCTTTTAAACTATGTCCCCTCTCTCTGAAGCTGGGGTGGGGGGAAATAGTTTAAAAGATCCATTGGGGATAAACCGATTGGAAAATGTCACCTTTGATATTTTCACTGTCAGTTGTTGTTGTCCCATTGCTGGGCGCGGTATGAAGTGAGAATGACATTGAGTGGGATGATACGGAATGGAACTATCTCCAAGTTTGACGCTTTATTGACTAGTTGAGTTATTCTATAGTTGAGTCATTCGAGTCACCGATGACTTCTTCTTAACACGATGGATGAGGGGAAGCGCGTTTACTCCTACGCGAATAAATATAATTTATGATGAGAAAGGCTTTGATAATGGAGAAAGAGACGTCAGGTATAGGAGAGGAATCCTTTTTACTAACTTTGAATGATCATCCCCGCGTAACGACGGTAAAACAAGATGTCGCCATAAATTCGATTCTAAAAATAATAAAAAAATACATTTTAATCCTAAAATAATAATAAATGTTTATAAAGAAAAACAAACCGAAATTTTTATTTCTTTTTTTCAAACTTTTACGAAACAGATTATTAAAAAATTAACTTTTATAAACTTTTACAACTTCACATTTTTATATATTTTTAATCTGTTTCTGAAACATTTTCTAATTCAATTTCTATTAACGAATATTTAGTGTTGACAATTGTTGTTCAAGGTTCGAAACGTTCACTCGTAAATAAATATTTTCATATGAAATCGTTAAACCTTTTTCCATTATCTTGTTTTTAGTTAAAATTAAGTTCATATTCATTAGCAACGACCATAAATATATATATATATATATATATATATATATATTCCGCGCAAGATGAGAGAGAGAGAACGAAACAAATGAAAAAATGAGGTAACCACCCGGGAATCGAACCCGGGATCTTCCGATTGCCGGTCAGATATGATAACTATTACACCATGGGCCTCACTCAATTCAAATGCCGTAATTCTTCTACATACGCGCAGAAACCAATGCCCCAAGGGGGCACCTCCCGCATGCTGTAACATTATATACATTTAACTGCAAACACGCAGTATAATTAACGTAAAGAACGACGCTTGTATAGGAGATATTCCGCGCAAGATGAGAGAGAGAGAACGAAACAAATGAAAAAATGAGGTAACCACCCGGGAATCGAACACGGGATCTTCCGATTGCCGGTCAGATATGATAACCATTACACCATGGGCCTCACTCAATTCAAATGCCGTAATTCTTCTACATACGCGCAGAAACCAATACAAGCGTCGTTCTTTACGTTAATTATACTGCGTGTTTGCAGTTAAATGTATATAATGTTACGGCATGCGGGAGGTGCCCCCTTGGGGCATTGGTTTCTGCGCGTATGTAGAAGAATTACGGCATTTGAATTGAGTGAGGCCCATGGTGTAATGGTTATCATATCTGACCGGCAATCGGAAGATCCAGGGTTCGATTCCCGGGTGGTTACCTCATTTTTTCATTTGTTTCGTTGTCTCTCATCTTGCGCGGAATATCTCCTATACAAGCGTCGTTCTTTATATATATATATATATATATATATATATATATATATAGATAGATAGAGAGAGAGAGAGAGAGAGCAAGAGAGAGAGAGAGAGAGAAATCCTATACAAGCGTCGTTCTTTATATATATATATATATATATATATATATATATATATATATATATATATAGAGAGAGAGAGAGAGAGAGAGAGAGAGAGAGAGAGAGAGAGAGAGAGAGAGAGAGCAAGAGAGAGAGAGAGAGAGAGAAATCCTATAGTCAGAGAAGATCTATGACATCTTGGAGACATTGGAAAGATTCAACGAAAATCAACACGGATTCCGATCAGGAAGATCATGCCTATCACAACTTATAGAGCATTATAACAATATCCTAGATGCACTTGAAGGCAATGAAAACATGTCATATACGCGGATTTTGCTAAAGCTTTCGACAAATGCAATCATGGTATAATAGCGCATAAAATGAAACATATGGGAATAACAGGCAAAGTGGGAAAATGGCTCTACAATTTCCTCAGAAATCGACTACAGGTGGTCAAAATTCAAGGTGTATCATTCTGGCCCCACTCCTGTTCATTATCATGCTAACAGACATAGACAGTGGAGTAAACAGCAACAGTATAGTAACATCATTTGCGGACGATACAAAGATCAGCAGAAAAATCAGCGATGCAAACGAAGTAGAGGTCTTGCAAAAAGACACAAACAAAATATACAAATGGTCAGAAGACAACAATATGACATTTAACACCGAGAAATTTCAGCTCTTGAGATATGGTAGAAATGAGGAACTTAAACAGACTGCATATTATGCTCCAGATAGGTAAGAAATTCAGAGAAGCACGAAAGCGGTCGACTTGGAGGTAATAATGACCGATGATGCCAAATTCGAGACACAAACTCAGATAGCAATAAACAAAGCAAAAAGAGTCGCGGGACGGGTACTAAGAACGTTCAAAAGGAGGGACAAGACAGTAATGATTCCCCTGCTGAGAAAACTGATCATACCAAAACTTGAATACTGCTCAGTTTTGACGTCCCCATATAAAAAGGAAGAAATTAATAAACTAGAAGAAACGCAGACACATTTCACAGCCAAGATTGATGGCTGCAAAGAACTCAACTACTGGGAAAGACTACGCAAACCAAATCTGTACTCCCTGGAAAGAAGAAGAGAGACCATAACCTACATATGGAAAATTATCGAAAAACTGGTACCAAACCTCAAACAAAACCCAATTACCATCCAGACAACGCTGGAAAATAAGAAAGGCAGAATGTGTAGTGTTCCCAAATTAAAGGCCCGACAAGGGACCTCCTCAACTCTGAAGGAAAATAGCTTGGTTGTCAGGGGGCCAAGAATTTTCAACCAGCTTCCAAAGGACCTCAGAAACATTACAGGGGTCAAAGTTGAAGTCTTCAAGAGGAGACTAGATGCCTGGCTCAGGACGGTACCAGATGAGCCGGGTGTACCTGGCTATGTACGATGGAGCGCAAGAGAGCAACTCGCTCCTCCACCAAGCCAGGACTAGAGGCGGGGCCACCAGCTTGACGTTCGTGTGAAGAAAGACCGACGCACGGAACCCAAACAAGGTTAACAAGGTGTGTGTATATATGTATTAGGTGGTTCAAAAACTAATGTCAATTTTTTAACTTTTTTTTGTTTTGTTCTTTGGGTTGAATGAATACAACACGTCAATCTTTGTATGAATCACGCAATATTTAAAGGTCGCTCAAAGCCAAAGTAAATCGCTACATTACAGTATATGGTGTACACTGTACAACAACATAATATTGGGCAAATCACATAATTAAGAAAAATGGAATGAGTTAAAGAGAGTTTTAATGACATTGGTTTTATTATTATTATTATTATTATTATAGAGTATATTAGTATTATATATTGGACATATTATACTGCATATGTGCCACTCATATTTTGACGAGACCCTTATTACTGAGTTGTGAATTCAGTAGTTTTGGAAGTAGGTAATTCTTCGTTTTGCCATTAGTTACGTCACAATGTTCATGGTTCTAGTGTGTGTGTGATGAGTCTTAGGATTGTGAATAAAGCAGTAGAAAGAGGCTTAAAATTGATTGAAGATTTCAATTATTGTCTTACTAAAAGTAAAGAGCAGGAACAATTCGTACTACGAGTAGTCCAGGAACAGGAACACTTTTCAAAATGTCCAAAAAAGCATTTGTTCGTGAGTGAAGGAATTGGACCTTAAAACAATACTTGAAAATATGAAGTGTTCATTCCCCAGTTCTTACTTCTTTTAGTGTTTTTGTTCTTAAGTAAAGACGTAATACGACACCGAATTATTGCTTTAAAAAGTCATACATTTTTTATAACTCACAAATGTTAAAATATGTCTTAATTTCCGAGTCTATTTTGAGTAGTTATTACGATGGTTTTAGTATCCTGCAGCAGCGAGTGACCTCAAACTAAACGTAGCGTGAACGACCCTAAAAATGACCTCACTCTAGAAATATTTTAACCAGAGCTGCAAAATACTCGGTGTAACGTAACTTGAAGGTACCATGTGAAAGCGTATTTGTGTTTTGTGACTGCACACCCACATTATAAAGTAAATAATTTCATACCGAAGATTTTCAAAAGAAATTATTAAGGAAGCGAAAGATTAATATTTACTTTAAGTTCGCGAGAAACTTGGATTTTAAAAGCAACTTCACAAATGTCGACCCAATGGGTTCGGATGTGAAGCTCAAAATTTTTATGGCTACGTTCTTTTCTACAATTTTATTGACCTAATGACTTTTCTCAACGTCACAAATGTGGATGAAATTTTGTAGAAACGTCCAGAGACTATTTCAAACTTATAAACGCATCCCACGTCAAGGAAGAGATCAAAGAAATTGATAAATATCGTTTCTTTAATGCGGATATATTGTAAGTTGATAGAAATGGCCTCTGAGGAAGTGAATTCCCCAGAGGGTATGTGAGGGGTATGAAAGAGTCCTTGTAAAGGGATGTTCTGCAGTGTGGTACAGTATTTGTGCGGAGAAAGCATGCGCGCTCCCAGAGACCCTGGTGGGTCTGGGATAGGCAAGTGTTGAAGTATTGAACTAAGTTCCTCGGAGCATTTCTTATTAAAATATCTATAAAACAGAGAGAGAGAGAGAGAGAGAGAGAGAGAGTTACAAGGAGTTACAAGGAAAAGAAGTACCTCAAAAGGCCTTGCGGCCCATACCGAGGAGGTACCAATGGCAACGGGTGCCAGGGAAAATTTTGTCTTTCAAACTATGCTAGCAGTAGTAGAAAACTGGATAGAAAAGTAGAAGGCTCTCTCCCCACCCTCCGCTCCCTCCCTGCCAGAGGCAGGTACGGAAAAAGGTTGAAGAAAATACCTTGACCCTGGAAAAGTAGCCAAGGAAATTTTACAGGAAAGTGGAGAATATAAAATAGCTATATTTAGCTTGCTCACAGAGACACCGAGCAAGCGAACTCCTGCAGAGTTTTCTGAGGTTTTAATCTTAAACTATGAGTGTGTTCTGTACTTTGTCTAGCCTATTTTTAAACAGATTTACACTTTGACTGGAAACATCCTCTGAGGGAAGTTGGTTCCAGATATCAACTATTTTACAGGAAAAGAAATTTCCGCAGACTGAGGTCCTAAATGTCTTTACACACTCAAATAGTGTGCAAGATTTCGTCTAACCTTTTCTTGAACTGATCCACAGAGAACTGTTCACAACTTCCGAAGGTAACCTGTTCCATGTGTCACAGATCTTATACGTAACGTAATTCCCACACACACTAGTCCTAAACCGTTTCAAATCCAACTTCCAACCATTGTTGCGAGTTGGGTTATCATTTAAACTAAACATACTTCTAAAATCGACATCGTTGAACCCTCGTAAGAGCTTGAAAACCTCGATCAGTTGACCGCGCAGCCTCCGAGTTTCAAGCGAAAACAAGTTCAGGGAGAGGGAGAGAGAGAAGAAGAGAGAGAGAGAGAGAGAGAGAGAGAGAGAGAAGAAGAGAGAGAGAGAAGAAGAGAGAGAGAGAGAGAGAAAGAGAGAGAGAAGAAGAGAGAGAGAGAAGAAGAGTTACAAGGAGTTACAAGGAAAAGAAGTACCTCAATAGTTTCCATGGCTCTAGTTTGAATGGAGTTTCGATGATTTAGGGACACCGCACCACACCCAGCCCAAATACGAGAGCAATATTCCATCTGGGAGCATACGTGGCTTTTGTAAACGATGGCCATTTGCTCATCAGTGAAGTAACGCCTTGGCCCTATAGAGAGGGCCAAGGTTTTTGGATACGGTTTTAGCTATTGATTTAATGGTGGTCAAAAAGACCATTTAAAGGTGGTCCATGCGGTCCGAAAGAGGTTAGAATCCGGGTGAAGACCTAGTATCTCAATGCAGGGAGAAATGGGTACTGAAGAATTATTGAAAACTATATTAGAGGTCGGATGATTATGTCTATTACTAAATATATTTAGTTTTGGAAAGAAACTTTATTATTAGTTCCTAACTGGGCGATAGCTAAAAGATACGAGTTTAATGAAACTGTTTACGGACTGAAAGTTTGATTTGGTGGAAGAGAGGTTTAAGTTCGAATGAGCTTGCGAGAGCCGAGTTATCAGCGTAAGAATAAATAGGGTAGGCAGTGACTGAGAGAGAGGTAGTCATTTATACGAATTAAGAATAGTGTCGGAACCAACGCGGATCCCTCACTTCAGGTACACCAGAATTAGTAGAATAAAAGTCGGAGTGAAGGCCATCCAACGCGACCGGAAAGAGGGGGGATAAAATCTAAAAATATTAATAAAGCAATTGATTAAATAATGGAGGAAATATAATTAATCAGTGCTCGTTAACCTTTCGCTAATCTCTTCCTATTTTATTGTTTTAATGTATATTTTGGTCATCTTGCCTTTTTCCTTCATTCCCTGACGAAGTGTATTGCTGAATAACGAAAGGACTTGGAATAATTTTTTCTTTTTCCTTGTGGGTTTGCATCATTCATTCTTTTCAGGTGTTCAAGTGTGAAATTCTTCTCAGATATATACAGTATGTATATATATAAGAAGATGAGAATGGAGATGAAGCCCATGTTGTAGTTTTATTAGTAAACGTTTCTGGGAATTAGTTTCCATCTTCAGTGCTAAAATGTTAACAATGAACAAATAATTGTAATAAATGATAAATAGTTAGATATAATAAAACAATAAGGATATAGGGAATGGTAAGATGTAAAAAGTAAACAAATAATTAAAAGTAGATACGTATAATGGGATTAGGAGGGTAGTAAAAAATTTATTGGTGAATTTATACAAGGAATATGGTTATAAGGTAATTTAGTAGGTTGACTTACCAAAATTCAGTTGGTTGGAGGTTGTAAATAAAGGCTGCGGAAGAAGAATCTGTTAACTTTAACGCGAATAGTGAATGAAAAGGCCTTCATTATGGCACAATTTTGTTTAAAATTAAAGAGAAAAGCGGTCATTTTAATCGTGAGACAGAGGTTTATTTCATTTTGCTTAAGTTGAAGGCGGAACTGTAGTCGTTGAGGGATTGTTGTTTATGGAGGGGGTGTACAGATTGTAGGATACCGAGGTCGGGTGATTGGGTTGCGGAATCCATAATTTTGAAACTGGTATGATGTAGATGGGGTGGGGTCGGGTCGTCAAGATGACGGTTTACCTTGAATTTACCTTGAAGCGCTTCTGCCTCAAGGGTGCGCTGCTCCCACGAAGTCCGCTCAGCGCCTCCTGGCGGGGCCACGATGGGGTCGCCCCCCTTCTTTTCTCTTGCTCCTGCCATACGATTTGGTCCTCTATTGAATTTGTGGGGGCTGGTCTGGCAGAGAAATACCCTGGCACTGTGGGTTGGTCGGGTGTGTTGGCTAAAAACATGTCCAAGTGTTTTTTAAAAGTATCTACTGGGACTGCACTTATATCTCTAAGGTACTGAAGCAAGGAGTTAAACAGGCGAGAACCCTGCCTAGAGATACTTATATTGAAGGGTTTGAATCCTGTTTGGTGGGAGGTGATATTTTTGACACATTCTGCCAGTTCTTGTTAAGGTGGGCACAACTGGCTCAGTATTGGGGGCAACTAAAAAGCCCTTCTAGAATTTTCCAGGTGTAGATTAGAATGTATCTCTCAAACCTTCTCTCTATGGAATAAAGGTCAAGGTCTCTGAGCCTATCCACTCAGTAGTTTAATTTGTTTTTACTCACCTGTTGCCCATCAGGTTGTTTAATATACGCGGTAAAGGTTCTTTGTAAGCCTCAATTTTTTGCAATTCATTCTGTTTGTGGGGAAACCATAATTGAGAGCTAATTCTATTAGTTGTTTGCATGATGAGGTTACTTTGTCAATGTGCCTATTGAATGTTGCATCTTCAGATAATATAATCCCTAGATCCCTTACATGATCACTGATCAGTTTGTACAATATATTTCCTGTGGGTCCAGTGTAGTTGAATTGTTCTTTCACGTATTTATTCGGTCCATACTTAATTAGTTCAAATTTGTCTTCATTGAAGGCCATATTGTTTGCATCTGTCCATGCATATATAGTTTGTCGATCTTTTCGGAGCTCTACACAGTCTTCTTTTTCTGTAATTGGTCTTAGTATTCTGGTATCATCTGCGAATGACAGGAGAGAGCTTCTTAGGTTACAGTGTATATTGTTAGCATTATAATGAATAGAATTGGTCCAGTACTGTACCTTGCGGCACTCCACTAATCACTCTTTTTCTATAGATTTTGCTCCATTTACAATTGTTATTTGTCACTTATGGCTGACTTTGGTGGTTTATTTAAATGTTGTAAAGTTCTGGTTGAGATGCCGCGGTACGATTCCCCGTGAACAAACCTTCAATCAAATTATATATATATTATATATATATATATGATACACAGACCGTGCATGGAACAAGGAACTCTTCTAGGAAAATTAAATCCACTTTAGTCCGAATAAGTAATGGTAAATGACATGCACAATACACAATTACGAACACAGTTAGGTAGACCAGCCATGAGTGGATCCTAGGGTCTTTGTTGGTCTGAAACATTATAACATATATATATATATATATATATATATATATATATATATACACCCTATATATATACACACAGTGTGTATATATATATACAGGGTGTCCCATAAGTCCGGCATCATAGGAGAAATTCATATTTTTCTATTTCTACAAACCATAATTCATATTTTTCTCTTTCTACAGGCCATGATGTCTGTGAGCAAGGAAGAACGAATCCAGATAATTCTACTCATAGGAAATCGGAGTCAAAGAGAAGCCGCTGCTGAATTTAACAGACTGCATCCAGACCGCGAGCCAATAACACAGAGTTGTGTTAACAAACTTGTTGCAAAGTCTCTGACTCCGATTTCCTATGAGTAGAATTATCTGGATTCGTTCTTCCTTGCTCACAGACATTATGTCCTGTAGAAAGAGAAAAATATGAATTATGGTTTGTAGAAATAGGAAAATATGAATTTCTCCTATAATGCCGGACTTATGGGACACCCTGTATATATATATATATATATATATATATATATATATATATATATATATATATATATATATATATCCTTACGTTCATAATGGAATGCGTAGAATAAAAAAAATCATCCTGTTTTCGTTTTCACTTCAATTGTTTATCCTGACGAACGTCACGTTAGTCGCCTCTCTCCCTCCTTCTCTCCCTCCCTCCCTCTCTCTCATATATATATATATATACAGTATATATATATATATATATAAGAGAGAGAGAGAGAGAGAGAGAGAGAATTATTGAGAGTGAATCGGTTGATTGGAAAACAAAGCTTAAAAAGCTGAGTTCAATTAACCTTCTTAAATTTAAGAAATTAACGGACCGTAATGGACCAAGACCTGACCTGACCTAATCTAACTTAGCCTTAATCTCATCAAGCTGAGAAATACGTAATCAGTGTCCCGGACGCGAGTGAGGGCTCGAACGGTGTTTCCTTAAAATGCACTTTTTGAAACAATCACAGATTTATGTTCAATATAAAATACTTTAATTAAAGGATTAAAACTCACACTAGGGACCTACATGGACCTACATTCACCTACATCAAGTTAATAACGAGGACCCCGAGGAGGAACTGAGGGGAAATCGAAGGTTAAAGGTTCGAAACGTTGTTTTTTTTCTTCAATTTACCCTCGGAAGTTAATCTTAATTCATTTCGAACGTTTTAACTTAGATCTAATGACGGAGGCGGGTGTTCACCGAGCCTTTACGAAACTAATGTCAGGTTCCCTTTATAGGGGCGGGGGGGGGGGCTGTAGGGACAGTCACGAAGGAACCCCATCGTTGAGTTAGGCACCCTCCGAAGTTATTTTCTCACAAATAAGTTAGGCCTAGTATTTAATTAAAGAATATTTGCCTCACAAATACGTAAACTGTTTTATGTATTATAACATTAGCATAAAGGTTACTGAATTTAATAAGTTAGAGCTGTATGACCAGGCTACCAAGTTGGGCCTATTGGTCCTAGGCTGAGACCAGCTTGAAAAATCTATAAAATTCTTGCGTCACGTGACGCTTCCTTTTTTGGAAAAATTGTCGCCTTCCAAATTGCGAAACTCGTGCACAGTGCTCATAAAAGTTAGTTACTGAATTTAATGGATTACACCAGTACACATTTGAAAACTTGTCGATCGATTTTTACAAACTAGTTGGTGATTCTATATAATTTGAGTGCGCTGATCTCAAAAATATAGTTAGTTTTTCCCTATCACGTATGGTTTTTTTACTACAAGGTGTGTCATAAATCCCCCATTTATCCCCAAATGTGAACCATCTTATCGAGACCAACATTGGATTGCACAAAATGCACATGCTAAACCATAAATTTTGTTGTTATAGACTACAGTAACGCTTACATAATAATGTAGGGTAAATATATATAACAACCAGTCCCGTTCCCAGCAAAATACTCTCTCCCCTCCCATCAATGGGTGGTTAACATTTGGGGACAGATGAGGTATTACAACACCCCTTGTAGCACGAAATCTTTAGGTGATAGAGTAAAACCTAATTAAAGCAGAATTAAATAGCTCCTAAGTCCTAGCTCTTGGACAAGCATATTGCTTGTTTATGAAAGAATAAAAAAATAACTGAAAGAAACAAAATATATTTACCTTCTTTACTTGCAAACATTTCAGGACTTATTCCAAAGACTTAAGACTACGAAGGTAGATCTGACTAATGACGACTAAACCGGTGCTTCTTTGATGTTTTCTTATGCTGTGCGTTAGGCTGATCTCGTTGCAGACACCAGCAGTAATCCGCCATCATATTTGTAAGCCATTTTCATTGATATCTTCTTTCCATGGTTTTGATGTCCTGGTGAAATCGTTCCCCTTGCTCCTCACTGACATCTCCGAGATTTTCGGGAAAACTGTCAAGATGCGAAAATAAGAAGTGAACTTTCAGGCTCATGTTGCAGCCTAAGGCGCAAAACTTTTTAAGCATATTTTCCACCAGTCTTTCATAATTTTGGCTTTTGTAGTTTCCCAAGAAGTTTTCAACAACATCTTTGAAACCAAAGCCATGCTTCTTTTTCTTTATTGGTCATTGTGTTCAGGAAATGATCGTCTGTCAATAACTTTCTAATCTGAGGACCTATAAAAACACCTTCCTTTATTTTCTCGTAGCTAATCTTTGGATATTTTGAACAAATGTACTTGAAACACTCACCTTCTCTATTCAATGCTTTGACATACTGCTTCATCAAGCCTAGCTTAATGTGCAAGGGTGGTAGGAGGATTTTATTTCGTTCAACTAGATGTTCATGTAAAATGTTCTTTGATTCTGGGGTAAGATTCTCTCTAGGAGGCCAAGTTTTCCTCTTCCAGTGCTGGTCACGTGCTCGACTATCCCATTCGCAGATGAAACATGGCATCTTAGTGTATCCTGATTGCTGCCCAAGTAACATGCAAAGGACTTTGAGATCCCCACACAATATCCATCTGTGATTTTGATACTGAATTTTTTCCAGAAGCAGTTTCATGTTATCATAGGTCTCTTTTAAATGAGTAGAATGGGCCATTGGGATTGATGCATATTTGTTACCGTTGTGCAGTAACACTCCTTTTAGACTGGTTTTAGAGGAATCTATAAACAACCTCCAGTCACTGGTTTGGTATTCGATGCCTAGCTTGCACACTAATCCTGTGATGTCCTTGCAAAATACCAAGGGACCATCTTCTTCGAAAAAAGGCACGAAGTCTTTCTCACGATTTCTGTACCAAGCGAAGTATGTGTCGGATGCCAATAAATTGTTCTCCTGCAATCTAGACCCCAAAAGTTCTGCAGAGTCCTTAGGCAGATTCAAATCCCTGACTAAGTCATTTAGTTCGGCTTGGGTTAATGGTTTAGGAGGATCGCGGTCAGCTGTTGGCTGTTCATAAACATCATCATTGTCTGGATTTGGAGCTGAATCAGAATCTGAATTGTATTGATCCAGACTCTCGGGTGGGCGGGGAATAGGAACTTCTGGACCATGGGGTACCGGCCTTATTGCAGATGGAAGACTTGGGTATTGAAGGCTCTCTTTATTCTTTGCATTATAACCTTTAACATTGCAAGAACAGAAGTAGCAGTCGTCGGTATGGTTTCTAGGCTCGCGCCATACCATAGGGATCCCAAATGGCAACTTTTCTTTTTACCTTTGCTCCAATTCCTTAGTGCCGCAACACACGTAAGACAAACCTTGTGTGGAGCCCAACTTTTGTCTTGATCTCCTAATTTAATTCCAAAATAAGCATGATAAGCTCTCTCAATGAAGGTCGTTACATTTGTCCTTTGTTTTACAACAACATACCGACCACAAATATAACAAAATATGTCTGGACTATGGGTATATCCTCTAGAAGCCATTATTACAATTTTAAAGACGTAATGTTAGAATTACCTATCTGAAAAATATGAAAAACGAAATTAATTAAAGATAAAAAAGGTAAAAAATTACAAAACGCCCCAAAATTGTTTTGCTAATAACTTTAAAACTGTGGGTGATAGAAAAAAACTGGTAGCATTTTTGAATTCAGCGCAGCGAACTGCTTCAGAATCACAACTCAAAATAAAGAAATCGATTTTCATGCAGACCGGTGTTATTTATTGCTTTGCGACTACGTTTATACTTCAAATGATTAACAATGCATAGGCCTAGAGGCCTAGTCTATAGTTTAAAGTTTGATCTCTTATGCCATATATATATATGTCACAGGAAATCTGTGTAACTAGGGATTTCATGAAAACCCTGAAATGTTCAGGAGATTTCATGTAAAAGTCGTGATATTTTCGTTAGTTTTAACAAAAATATCACGACTTAAGGTTACATAAAATCCCTGAACATTTTAGGGATTTCATGAAATCCCTGAACATTTTAGGAATTTCATGAAATTCCTAGTTACACAGATTCCCTGTAACATTATATATATATATTGTTGTAGTCTCCATATAAAAAAGAAATTGATAAAGTGGAGGAAATTGCAAGAAATTTGCCAGCGAAGATGGATCGAGCAAAGACCTCAACTACTGGGAAAGACTTCGTACATTAAATCTATATTCGGTGGAGAGAGTGAGAGATACACTATAATTTAGAAAAGGTGGTACCTAACCTCAAACTGAACCCAGTAACCATCCAAACAACACTGAAAATAGGAAAGGTTGAATGTGTAATGTTCCCAAACTAAAGGCCAGACAGGGAACATCTTCAACTCTGAAGGAAAATAGCTCGGTTGTCGGAGGACCAAGACTATTTAACCAGCTACCCAAATACATCAGAAACATCACTGGTGTCAAAGTTGAAGTCTTCAAAAGAAGACTAGACGCTTGGTTTTGTTCGGTCCCGGATGAGCCGGGTGTACCTGGCTAGTGGCTATGCGTGATGGAGATCGCGAGTCTCTCCTCCACCAAGCCATGGCTAGAGTTGGGCCATCATCAGCTCGACTTTCGTACGAAGAGGGACCGACGCAAGGAACATCTACGAGGTTACGAGGTTACATCCCCAAAATGGGATAGTTTATGCCTTCCTAAACATACACAGTTTAGAACCACCATTTATCACTACAAAATTTTATGCTTTATTGGCAAAGTGGAGTTATTTCACAAATCTTATTACATAATGCGCAGAATTGATCTTATTTACATCATTAAAGGCACATCGACAAACAGATAATCTGCAATATACAGTATGTGTGTGTGTGTGTGTGTGTGTGTGTGTGTATGTATAATATATATATATATATATATATATATATATATACACCGAGACCGAAGAGTATAAGGACTGGCTTAAATTTATTTTGGGGAGAAGACAAGGAATAGTGTCCAGAAAAAGAGGAATGCTCGTGCTCGACGCATTTAAAGGACACGTGACTGCAAACGTTCGAAAAGAAATTGCAAAAATGAATACAAATTTGATTAACATCCATGAAGGTATGACCTCACCTCACCTCACAGTTACGAGTTATGAATGTTGTTTGTGTTAAACCATTCAAAGACAACTTAAGGAAGAAGTACGCAGATTGGCTTCTATCTGGCAACCACATTCTTACTCCTACGGATAAGATTAGAAAACTATGGGCGAGTCAGTCACCCGCGTGATTGGGTGCTACACGCTCCGGATCTGATTTGTACCGAGAATATCGTCCATGGCTTCAAGAAATGCTCTATTTCCAATTCTATGGACGGCTCAGAGGATGATATTTTGTGGGAGCGCGCAACGCAGCACCGCATGGGAAGTGACTCGAATGAAGAACAGAGTGACGATGATGGTGGTGGTGACTGGTGGTGGTACCAAAACTGAATGAAAACCCTGATTGATACACCTTGAAATTCTCAAAATTTTCTTAAGTGAAAAAGATTGTATTGTTTTGTATTTGTTTGTATTTGAATTGGAATTGAAATGTAGAAATGTATCGGCCATTTTGATTTTCAAATAATTAAAAAGGTTTCTATCTTCCTCCCAAAATTTTTCTTTCCTCTCCCTTCTCAAATTAGGGGTCGCCTTATATACGAAGTCGCCCTATAATTGGGAGAATACTATATATATATATATATATATATATAAAACTTGGTAATTTTGATTTTGCTTCCTTCCGAATTGCTCATTCTGACGAAGGTCAAGCTTGTTGCCCCACCTTAGACCTATAGCTTAACTTTGAACCCGAACCAAGATCCATCACGGGTTGTGAGAAATTACAAAGTCCTCGCCCGATCTTACGACCTCCCGATCAGCAGTCCAGCGTCTTAACCACTAGGCTATCCAGGGTGTCCATTAGGGTGGCCCACTTTTCAATTTTGTTTAAAAGTATAGGTTATCGTAGTTTTTCCCATTATTTGGCACTATACTAGCACATTGGTATCATTTTTACAAAAATTGATCAATATTTAGAGGTCTCGCATCGACCTTGAAATTACGAGTTTTTTCTTTTTAAATGCATACTTTTTAACTTTTTACTGAATCAAGATAAATCATTAAGTAGGGATGTTTTCTGAATCCTCTTGATGAGAGAAGTCGTTTGGTGTGCCTGCCAATGTCATACGACTAACGGTTTAAAGGTTGTGCCTGTATACAGGTAATACCAATGTGCTAGTATAGTGCCAAATAATGGGAAAAACCACGATCACCTATACTTTTCAAAAAAATCAGCAAATAGCAGACAAATAAGGAAGAAAGAAACAATAACTTAAACAATCACTTTTGCATTGTATTGACCACTATCACACGTCACTGGCTACAACGTTGTCCCTCTGTGCTATGTCATCGTGGCGAGTGATGACTTCTTGAAGTCGGCGAGCTCTTTCCGGTTCTTTTCCACCACTTGCAGAAGATCATGCAGCTGTGCCTCGTCCTTTGTGACCGTGTTCGCATAGTCTTGTATCAGTTGGACTCCTCTTTCAGCGACGTCACTGGTGACCTGGAGATTAGAGATCACATCCTTCAGACGACAAAAGTCCTTGTTCTCGTCCCACTTATCAGTTGGCAGGGTGAGCCAATAAGAACCAGGAGGACTCGTCGATCAGGTCGGGGAGTAGCGTCATCTCGTCGACTGAGACGTTCTCGTATGTGAAGTCTTTGGGTACAGGGAGGTGGGACAGCTTCTCTGCCATCTGTTGCTTCACAGTGCCATCCACCTTGTTGCTGCATAGAGCGAAGATGACGGTCTGAGGCCTCAGATACCAGAAGTGCCGCCTCATCACTGCCAGTGACGCTTCTGCCACCTCGCGGTCCACTGCCCTATACCTCAGAAAACGCTGGTATAGTACCAGGTCATTCAACGGCGCATCAGCTGCTACAGGGGCCGCCAACCAAGCTGGTACGTACAGAAGAGCGATGAACACCACGATCCTGTGCAGTTTGTCGACCAGCTCGGCGTCGAGCTCCAGCTGCCTACTGAACATCAGCAGTTTTGTGTAGTAGATGACCTGAAACAGAATAGGCACCATTGTAAGTAAGACAGGTTTATTGTTACCAATTACTTTGTTTGCGTTATAATGAAATGTTTAACTTTGAATAACATTTAAACTTATCTCTAGATTATTTTTGTTTGAAAATACTAACTTTAGCCATCCATCTTGCGTGGTGGTAGGCTCCTGGGCGCATGAGGTGAATGCCACGGCGTGGTTGTGTCCCGAGTACCAGGAGCGTGATCTCTGCCACTTCCCGGTAATCGTCTCTGACGAAACCAGAAGCTGTGCTCAGGAAGCTGACCGCCGCGTCCCGGAGTTCTATTAGCCACGTACTCTCCGCCAGATTCTCGACCTGCAGCTTGCAGTAGGTCGAGAGATCGAGCTCGTCCCATCTTCAAAAATAATAAACAAGAAAATTGTGTGAGAAAACTCTGAAGTTCCGGTTTGGCTTGCTGTTTTATAAACTAGTGGAATATCATGTGTGGAATATCATGTTATTTTCGCCTTTCCTTTTGATGACTCTCTATTTGTAGCTTCAAGAGTTCTTCCAGTTATGGTTGCCATCGATTTGTCCATGACAAAGGATGAGGAACTCAGACAGAATTTCAAAATGTTATGATCTGCAAAAAACGAAATAGGTTAGGTACCTGGCACAGGCATAGTGCATTTTCTAATTACCTATATACATTATACATTCCGCCCGGGTATGGTGACTCATTTTTTTGAAAAGTATAGGTGATCGTGGTTTTTCCCATTATTTGGCACTATACTAGCACATTGGTATTACCTGTATACAGGCACAACCTTTAAACCGTTAGTCGTATGACATTGGCAGGTACACCAAACGACTTCTCTCATTAAGAGGATTCAGAAAACATCCCTACTTAATGATTTATCTTGATTCAGTAAAAAGTTAAAAAGTACGCATTTAAAAAAAAAAACTAGTAATTTCAAGGTCATGCGAGACCCCTAAATATTGATCAATTTTTGTAAAAATGGTACCAATGTGCTAGTATAGTGCCAAATAATGGGAAAAACCACGATTACCTATTATACTTTTCAAAAAAAATTGAAAAGTGGGCCACCCTAGTGTCCATTCGTCGACCAACCAATTTTTTTGTATGGAAAATGAACAGTGGGGTGAGCTGAGCGTCGCCTGCCATCCCCGGGAATCGAACCCGCCCAGAGCCGGTAGATTCGTAATCAGCGATGCTAATCACTACACCACATTATATATTATATATAAATATATATATATATATATAATAATATATATATATATATATAATATATATATATTATTTTAATAAATTACAAGATTATGGAAATGGTTTGTTAACATCAATTGTATAATAATACTTATTTACTTATTTATTTATTTATTATTATTAATTAATAACAACTAGCTGTTTATTTTTAATAAGAGCCCAGTAAAGCCTAAAGCTCAAGGGCCAAATTAAATAAAATAAATAGTCGAGCTTCACAATTATTCATGTCATTGTAAATTGAAAAAATGTATTTATTTTATTATTATTAATAAAGGTTATTCTATTTATCTATCTATAACACTGCCCAACAAAAAAACATTTTTTGCTGCTGATTTAATTCTAAGACCTGTTTCTGGATAATATTGATGTGCTGATTTCAAAAATCACCTTAGATTTTGTCCATCACATCAGGTTTTCGTGCAATGCAATATGCCTATTTTGGGCGATCCATGAAGGGCGCTTATCAAAATTGATGATTTTTGAGACCTGTTAACAGCTGTTTTGCTGTTAAAATTTTATCTGTAGAATACGCAAATCTGTGCATTAAATCTAAAGGTCATGTACAACATATTAAAATCTTGGGTATCTGTGATTTCCCCAGGTGTGAGCGTGACGTCATGATCTGAGAGAGATTTCCCATTGGCGGAGTGAGAGCAGCCGGTTCCGCTAGTGACGCTACTTGTAAACTTTCAGTAGTTGGGTTGCAACATGAGCATTAAAGTTCACTATCTCAACAGTCATCTGGATAAATTTCCAGAAAATCTTGGTGATGTTAGTGAAGAGCAAGGTGAAAGGTTCCACCAAGATATCAAAGTGATGGAAGAACGATAACAAGGAAGATGGGATACCCATATGATGGCTGACTACTGCTGGAGCCTGCAAAGAGATTGTCTTGACATCTCTCATTCTAGGAAGTCCTATAAGAGAAAATTTATCAGCACTGAAAAGTAAGAAAACAAGAAAAAGACAATGTTAAGAAAACTGGTCCCGTGCTTGCTTTAATATGGATTCATTTTTTGCTTATTTAAACACTTTTAATCACTTTATGTGTCAATATTACCATTGTATATTAAAGTTCACTCCCTGCACAATTGTTTACTTTTCCATGCTAATTCTGAGTATGTAAAAACTTATTTTTTGGAAAGAAAAAAATTGGCACTGCCAAAATGCGATATCTCCAAAATATCCGTATTTGATTGCTCGAAAACCTGACGTGATAGGCAAAAACTAAGGTGATTTTTTAAATCAGCACACCAAAGTTACCTAAAAACAGGTGTTAGAATTAAATCAGCAAAATTGGTGTTGGGCAGTGTAATTGATGTTGTAAATAAATTGTTATAAATAAGAGTGTAGAGACTGTAGAGAGGGAGAAAGGTTTATCTTAACTTCTTCAATATTGTTTAGCTACTCCATCTCATTTAAGAACCATCCGGTCTTGTCTCAAGATTCACTCATATCGTTTATGCTCTTCTACTACGGTAGAGGTAGGCCTATTGTATTTAACAATGCTTACATTTATACTCGAAATGTAGCCTATTTAAATTGGTTCTCACTACTTCGTATCTATTTTCTTTAATGAACTTATACACAGTATATACAGGGTGTACAGAAAGTCAGGATCTATTTTTGTGAAATAATTATTTTTTCTATTTTTCTTTTCAGAAGCCCTTAGAATGAATACAGAAGAGCGTGTGGCAATAGTAATTTGGCGAATCGAGGGAAAGAAATACAATGACATCAGAGAGAAGTTTAGAAGGAGATTTCATAAGCCGGGGCCAATAGACAAGACAATACGAAAATTGGTGAACAAATTTAAACGAACGGGATCTGTAAATGATGAAGCAAGATCAGGACGACCGTGTATGTCAGATCTTACCGTGAATGCAGTACGCGGAATTATCACTGAGGAGCCACGTACGTCCGTTCGTGCTGCATCACACAGACTCGGCCTCCCGACGTCATCTGTGCACAGAATTCTGAAAGTTAATTTGCAGAAGAAAAGCTATCATTTGCAGGTTTTACATGATTTACATGAGGAAGATTTCCCTCGACGAAGTGCTGTGTGTGCTGATCTCGTAGAACAAATCTGGAGTGATAATTTAATGGACAACATTCTCTTTAGTGATGAAGCCACTTTCCATACGTGTGGAAAAGTAAATCGCCATAACTGCCGAATTTGGGCAGATGAAAGACCGAATGATTTAGTCCAAAATTGGGAAAGAGACACCTAAAGTTAATGTCTGGATGGGTTTAACAAAATCTAAGGTTTATGGTCCTTTTTTCTTTGCTGAAGCTACAGTTACGGGGCTTATTTATCTGGACATGTTGCAGCAATTCCTTGAACCTCAGCTGATTGGGGATAGGATTGTTAGTACCGTCGTCTATCAACATGATGGTGCTCCTTGTCACTATGCCAAAATTGTTCAGGATTATCTAAATGGACGTTTTCCAAATCGCTGGATCGGACACGGAAGCAACAGACCTTGGCCAGCGAGATCATCAGATTTAACCCCTTTAGATTTCTTTGCATGGGGCTTTATCAAATCGCACGTCTATCAGACGAAGATTACGAGTCTTGAAAACTTACGTACACGTATACGAACTGCTGCAGATAACATAACCCCGCAAATGCTCCAGAATGTGTTTAGAAATGCTGCGGAACGATTTGAGCTGTGCAGGGATACTGATGGGCGTCACGTCGAATCCTACTCTTAATTATTTAATAAATGTTACCACTTTATCATTTTATGATTGAATTCCATATAATTTCCAAGTGCTTCACAAAAATAGATCCTGACTTTATGTACACCCTGTATATATATATATATATATTATATATATATATATATATACACTTTTTTTTTTTGATCGAAGGATTTGCTCTTGGGGATTTGGTAAAGGACAGGAAAACAAAGCACTGGTACATGTTGTAGTTTTATTAGCAAACGTTTCGGAACCTTAGTTTTCATCTTCTTCAGTGCTAAAATGTTAAAAATGCACAAATAAATGATACACACATACACACACACACACACACACATATATATATATACTGTGTGTGTGTGTGTGTGCAAAAAGGAAATGGGAAAAATCACGCGACTATCGTACCTTTGAAAAATGAAAACACTGTTTTATTCGATGATCTAAAAGAGGTATGTGAAATATTAAAAGGTCAGTATGAATCATCTTTCAGTATCCGCAAAACTGATACACTAATATGCGATAGAAACGCGTTCTTTGAAGAAGAACTACGAGGGGAAAGTATAACGGACTTCCACTTTACGACAGATCATAATATTACACGAACTGTAGGGAAACTAAAAAACACACTCTGCGGCAGGACCGGACAAATGGAATGCCACAATGATCAAAAACTGCAAGAATGCAATCGCTGAGCCCCTATATTGGATATGGAGACGATCACTGGACGCTGGAGAAACACTGAGCATCCTGAAGAGAGCGAACGTAATTCCTGTATATAAAGGAGATTGATCCGAGGCCAAAAACTATAGGCCAGTGTCACTTACCTCTCAGCTTACCAAAATATATGAATGAATAGCTAGAGAAAAATCTGACATTTTGGAAACTGGGAAATAATTAAATGATAACCAACGAGTGTGACCACGGAATCATTGCGCATAAACTGAAATAGATGGGAATAACGGGAAAAGCGGCAAAATGGCTATATAATTTCCTTAGTGAGCGGCAGCAAGTCGTTACAGTTCAAAGAATATCTTCATCAGAGCCGGAGGTCCTTAGCTCAGTTCCACAAGGAACAGTATTAGCTCCACTACTCTTCATAATCATGCTAACTGACATAGATGAAGAAGTTAGTTACCAATGACAGCGCAGTAACATCCTTTGCGATGACACAAAAATTAGTGGAAAAATAAGGAACCCAAAAAGGATATAGAATTTCTACAATCAGACATGAAAAGAATCTACAATTAATCTGAAGGCAATAATATGAAATTTAACAGAAAATGTTCAACTATTAAGGTACGGAAGAAAGGAGAACCTAAAATCCATAGAATACTATACCCCAAATGGACAGGAAATGCAGAGAAATTCTAAAGCAAGAGATTTTGGTGTTGTAATGACTGATGACGCGAAATTTGAAACACAAAATAAGATAGCAAAAAGAATAACTGGACAGATACTAAGAACTTTTGAAACAAGGGATAGGAATATAATGATTCCTCTTTTGAAAACACTGATTATACCCAAATTGGAATACTGCTCGGTCTTAACATCCCCAATATAAAAAGAAGACATTAGTCAACTAGAAGGGATTCAGAGAAGCTTCACAGCAAAGATCAATGGATGTAAAGAACTAAATTACTGGGAAAGGTTACGTGAATTAAATTTATATTCACTGGAAAGAGGAAGAAGAGAGAGGTACGCCATTATTTACACTTAGAAAACATTGAAGTAATTAGTCCCAAAGCTTACTTTAAACCCTGTAACCACTCAAACAACAGTGGAAAGTAGGAAAGGAAGAATGTGTCGTGTTCCCAAATTAAAGGCTAGACAGGGAACATCCTCAACCCTGAGGAAAATAGTTTTGTTGTGAGAGGACCAAGATAGTTCTTTGGGCAGCTGGTTGAACAAAGGAACACGAGTGGTGTAGCGGTGGTTATCTTCAAAAGAAGACTAGACGCAAATTCCAGATGAGCCGGGAGTATCTGGCTATGTGATGTGGAGAGCACAAGAAAACAACTCTCTACTTCACCAGGCCACCCCAAGAGTAGGGGCAACAAACTTGACCTTCGTGTAATGAGGACTCACCGCACGGAACATTTGAAAAGTGTGTATATATATATATATATATATATATATATATATGTTACAGTGAAACTAGTAACTCCATGAAATTCCTGAAATTTTCAGTAATTTTGCATAGTTTGTACCATGATACATTCATTATCCACTTTTTGTCAGTTTTTACAAAACTGACAAAAAGTGGATAATGAATTGATCTAACCTCACCTAATTTTTTGTCTATTTTGTATCATAATATAAATTATGCGAAATTACCGAAAATTTCAGGGATTTCATGAAATCACAAGTTTCACAATCTTACTCGGTGGTGTAGTGGCGCCTCGGTGGTGTAGTGGTTAGCGTCGCTGACTACGAATCCATCGGCCCCGAGATCGAGACCCAGTGACGGCAGGTGGCGCGCACCAAAACCCAGCTGTTTATCCTTCCACACAATAAAGAGTGGTTGGTAGATAAATGGGTACCCGGTGGCCAAGTGGTTAAGACGCTGGGCTGCTGGTGGGGCGTGGTTCGGATTCCACGTTAAACTGTAGGTCTAAGGTGGAGTGAAAAGCTTGCCCTTCATCAGAATGAACACTTCGGGGGATGAAAACCAAAGGTGTGTGTATATATATGTATACACACACTCGCTTTATGTTAATTTACACGAGTTTGAACAACTGTCCAGGATCGACCTGCGGTTGAACCCTCTGCAGCACCCCGCCTCATTTGCAGGATTTGGTGAAGGAGGGAATTGCTCTCTGATCTTCTCCTGCCCCCTCGTAGCCAGTCACTTCATTTCTGAAGTTTGGAACAAAGCCCTCAAGTATTTTCCATACGCATATTATTGTGTACCGTTCGCATCGTCTTTCAAGAGAGTAGAGTTTCATATATATATATATATATATATATATATATATATATATATTTCATTGATGCCTTCATAGTTTAAGTGGAAGTATGAAGAGTCAAACATTTTTTTAAACAGAGTACCATTCTGCCATACGCCCATTTCAGGGTTTGAGCAGCTCGCAGCAGCATTGCCCAAAAAATAGGTCATAGTACTGACGAAGCTTTCGTACGTCGTTAGTTTGTATTGCGGACACTATTATCAGTCCTGGTGCATGATTCTTAGGCTTGCTCTACACAAACTGGACCAAAAGTCATAAGCATCCGCAATCGCGGTGGAGAAATGTATGTATAATAATTTAACGAGAATAGATTGAAAATTGGGAAATGTCTCGTAAAAATTTGTGAAATGGATCTTTATTTGGGTTGTTTCGACGCCAAAACGAATTCCCAAAAGGTTTTAATCTATTTCAAATGTACAGTTTCGAACTCCGATTTTCATTCGATGTTTTACAACTGTCTCGGCACAAACCTGGTACACGTAAGAAACTTAGGTTAGGTTAGGTTGTATTCCATTTCTCCACCCTAAAATGTACTTTTCTTAAAAAATATATACATTTTCAACCGACAATTATTATTTTCTTTTGTTTTTTCATAGTGCTTCAAACCGAAAAGATCTGTCCTGTCATGAATACTGTGGGGCAGGACTTTTGGGACAACCTGTACACACACACATATATATATATATATATTATATATATATACACACACGCAAACTCAGAATGGTCCCCTGAGAAAATTATAAGTTAAACACAGACTGTGTATGGAACAAGGAACTCTTCTGGGAAATTACATCTACTATAGTTCGAATAAGTAATGATATATGACAAATACTATAGTTTTTTCTTTTTCATGATGTTAGCCCGACGTGGGCAACGGGTCACTCGCAAAGTGGTCCCAAAAAATATAGCTTCCCTCACCAGCTATCTGCAAAGCATATAGGATCCAGCTTTGGGACATGATCTAGGGACGTGTTATGTGCCTTGAAAAGTGGACGCTCAATGTCCCGGTTGAGGTTTAAGTTTTGTTTTTTGGCTCAAAATACAATAGTTACCCCTTTTTCTTTGATGTATTCAATCCGACGTGAATGTAACGAGTCTTTTGCTTATATTGAGACCCTGAATGTAGTAGGCTAGGTGTAAGCCGTTAAACCCTGGAACCTGTCCTAAAGCTGGATCCTATCTGCTTTGCAGATAGCTGGTGAGGGAAGATATATTTTTTGGGACCTCTTTGCGAGTGACCCGTTGCCCACGTCGGGCTAACATCATGAAAAAGTAAAAACTATAGTATTTGTCATTTATCATTACTTATTCGAACTATAGTGGATGTAATTTCCCAGAAGAGTTCCTTGTTCCATGCACGGTCTGTGTTTAATATATATATATATATATATATATATATACACACACACACAAGTATATACACTTGGTAGCCCAGTACCCGGTAGCAATCTGTGCGTTGGTCTCTCCACACGAAGGTGGTGGACCTACTTCTAGGCCTAGTTCATGTTAGGTCTGGTATAGGCATTGTGCAATATATATATATATATATATATATATATTGCGTAGTGGGTTTTTCCACTCTTATTTAAAATATTTCTTTTGAAAGGAAATGAGAAACGGTAAGATTTCGCTGAAAGACTTGAGAAGTTGTTGTTGTTGTTTTTGGCATATTGCGACCAGTGGACGTAAGAAAAGATTTTGCGTGACCCAAACTCAACCATAATTCACTTACGGAATTTTGGTTTAGTTCTGAACAAAAAAAAGTATTAGTGAATATTAGTGAACAGTGAATGAACATTTAAGTAATAGTGAGTAAACATCCAAGTATTAGTGAATAAACATTTTGGTGAACATTTAAAATATTGTCAGTAATATAAATTAGGACTTAATTCTTTTCATAACTTGAACACTATTAAAATATTTATTTTTTAAAAGTTATACAGAGAAAAATCTTGTTTGTAACAACCAAACACTCGGATAACTGTTTGCCAGCGAATCAGAATGTTTAATCCAACCATGGTTGCATTAAACATCCGAGTTGGTTGGCAAATAGAAAACCATCTATTTGGTTTTCGTAACAGAGTAATTTTCTCTCTTTATTCTTAATTAGGTACCAAACAGTTAAGTAAAATATTAAAAACAATGTTCGTCCGGTCTCTTTTGTGCCTTTTTTTTATGCACCAAATATCTTCAGGCTACTGGTCAAAAGAACCTTCTTTCTCGAGGTGGAGTAAGTATATTAGGAATTTAATTTCTTTTGTAAATACTCAAAGGTAATTTACAAACAGTTGAAACGTGATTATTTACGCGAGAAAGCGTTAGTCTTTTTAGGTGATTATAATTATCTTGACTCGATTTGGTTCCTCTTCATTCGAAATCTTTATGTAACTTGTATTAAAAGCTTTTCATTGTTTGCGCGAAACCAGTGAGCCAAAAGAAGGCCAGAGAGTTAAACGATATTTTAAATATTTTAAAATGAATTTACAACAAAATTTCTAATAATTTGCTAATTTTTAAAGTATAGTAACTTTACAAACTTTAAAGTAGGTACACACGTTCTTTTTATATTTATTTAATTTATAGTTGTAAAAATTGAGAACAATTTAGTACATGCAACGTCGCAACGATCATTAGTGAAAACTGATAAAAACTAAAAATAACTTGGTCAACTGGTTTTATTATATATATATATAGGGTGGGCGGAAAGTAGCTCCCTATTTTGGATTGGTAAAAAAATACGTATATTATCCATTTATTTCAGAAGAAATAATATGAAAAGGTAGGCATACATGGTAGGTTTTCTCTAAAATTCAATGTGGGCTCCAACTCTTTCCACCAGCTTCTGGAGCCGCCCAGGAATGGCGTCCACTGACTTTAGCAGGAACTCCGGCGGGATGGAGGACATGACTTCCCGAATTCGGTCCTCCAGTTCTTCCAATGTCCTCGGTTTGGTGGGGTAGACTTCTTCCTTTACCCACCCCCAAAGAAAGAAGTCGCACGGTTACCGCTGAAAAACGGCAGAATCGGTTCAGTGTAACGGTGTGGTGTGGTATGACCTCAGATCAGGTTGTGGGCCCGTTCCTTCTGCGCAACACCATGAATGCTGAGCGGTACCTTGCTATGTTGCGAAACGAGGTCTGGCCGGTTGTCAGCACATGGGAGAACATCGACGATCTGATATTTATGCAAGATGGCGCCCCTCCGCACTTCGCTCTTGTTGTCCGTGAGTGGCTGGATGCCCACTTCCCTGGGCGTTGGATGGGTCGTCGTGGTCCACATCAATGGCCAGCCAGGAGCCCCGACTTGACACCGTGCGACTTCTTTCTTTGGGGGTGGGTAAAGGAAGAAGTCTACCGCACCAAACCGAGGACATTGGAAGAACTGGAGGACCGAATTCGGGAAGTCATGTCCTCCATCCCGCCGGAGTTCCTGCTAAAGTCAGTGGACGCCATTCCTGGACGGCTCCAGAAGCTGGTGGAAAGAGTTGGAGCCCACATTGAATTTTAGAGAAAACCTACCATGTATGCCTACCTTTTCATATTATTTCTTCTGAAATAAATGGATAATATACGTATTTTTTTACCAATCCAAAATAGGGAGCTACTTTCCGCCCACCCTGTATATATATATATATAATATATATATATATAATGAATAAAACCACGAACGAAAGGAAACACAGAATGGTGCTCAAGCGCTTTCGTCTAATGACATCCTCAAGAACACTGAAGTACATAAAGGGTTACAGAAAAAAAACTACATACACATATATATATATATATATATATACACAGGGTGTCCCGTAAGTCTGGACCCATAGGGATTTATAATATATTTTTTTATTATGTTATTATTATTATTTTATTATTATTATTTTTTTATTATTTTTTATTATGATTTTTATTTGTGGGGCCACTTGAAAGCCAAAGTGTACGAGGTCAAACTTCAGAACATTTTCCACCTTAAAGCACGCATTGTGGAGGCGTGTCAAGAAATTTCTGCGACTGTGATTCAGAAAGTGCTGTCGCAGTGGAGATTGCGTCTTCAACTATGTGTGCGACACAACGGCGGACACTTTGAACAGATTATGTAATAAATTTTTGGACTATTTTGTAATTTTATTATTTTTCCCTATGGGTCCAGACTTACGGGACACCCTGTACAATAAACGGAGAGAAAAAAAAATTTAAAAATTATTAAACATTAAAGGATTGTGGGAGGAGCATAGAAATTTGTGAGGGAAAACTTCCGATTTTTAGCACAAGATTAGCACAAGATCAAATGAATTGTTTCCATCCAATGTTATAGAAAAAAATACAAAAAAAAAAATAGTTATACTGGAAATCTGCCCGGGTTTTAGCACTTTGCCCTTCTTGTTTAGGTTCAATGTATATAAAAATAAATTTAAAAAATACAAGTTATTTGAGTAGCATACAAGTTTACCAAAGATTTAGCGTTCTACCCTTCTTATCTAAATCTGTTCTGAAGGAATTCAAAACAACAGGATCGAGTTGAAAAAGACCTTTGCTTATGTTGAAGTTATTTGTAAGTTGGATAATGGCAGACTCAAGAATATTTCTATTAACAATGTTGCTAGAGTGAAATAAAACTGAAGCATTATTCCAATCAATACAGTGGGATAACTCTGACAAATGGACAAAAAGGGCACTGGACGACTGTCCTGTGCTAACGGAATATTGATGCTGTTTTATACGTGTGTGCAAATCCTTTCCCGTCTGACCTATGTAAAAGGAATCACATTGTTTACAACCAATTTTATAGATAATGCCTGAATTATTGGTAGGGCTATTTTTTACTATATTTTTCACAATATTGTTATGAAAATACTACATTAATATCCAAAAGTTTAAGTACATTAGCAATGCCTAAAAAGCCCGGGAAAAATGGAAGTACTAAAATATTTTTTGACAAAGTATGAGTGTTATTATTCACACGATAGAAAGTTCGTTTTGCCTTGTTGAGACAAGATTCCATAAACGCAGATGGATAACACAGATCACTTCCAATACCGTTGATTTTTTCCAATTCGGCATCGATGTATTCCGGACTGGCGATCCTAAGGGCGCGGAGAAACATTGAAGAAAAAATGGCCTTCTTAGTGGGGGTGTCATGTCCTGAGTAAAAATGTACGTAGGACAAATTGTTTGTTTTTTTCCGATAGATACTAAACTTAAAACCTGAGCTTTCCCTATGTACACGCACATCCAAAAACGGGATTGAGTTGTCTTGTTCCACCTCTAAAATAAACTTAATGGAGGGGACTTGATCATTTAACTGAAGGAGGAAGTTATCCAGGTCACAATTCATGGGCCAGATACACAAAATATCGTCGACGTACCGCAACCAAGGGATGCCAACCCCCAGGATTCTCGGAATGGGGCGACAAGGGGTTGCCCATGGCCATCCCAAAAACTTGTTCATAATACTCGTTATTGAAAGTGAATTTACAGTCTTTGATGCAAAGCTTAATAAGTTCCAAAACAATGTGTGAAGGTAGTGGCAGGTCATACTTATGTAATTCTCGGGAGAGAAAGTCAAGCATATCGTCAATCGGCAAACTTAGGAAGAACCCGCAGTATGACGTCATCAAATCATTTAATAGTGGCTTGAAACGCATTCTCAAAGATCACAAGGACTTAATTCCGCTTTTCATGTCCACTTCACCTTCTCTGCCCTACCTTTACGGTCTTATTAAAACCCACAAACCTGGCAACCCTATGCGCCCTATTATTAGCTCGGTGGACTCTATTACTTATAAACTCTCCAAATGGCTTGTCAAAGTCCTGTCCCCCATTCTCGGAACTATCTCTGATTCACATGTAAAAAATTCCATGAATCTTACTGAAAAATTGAATAATGCACGTACTGAAACCAACGATAGATTGATCAGTTTTGACGTTTGTTCATTGTTTACAAAAGTGCCGATTGACGATATGCTTGACTTTCTCTCCCGAGAATTGTGACCTGGATAACTTCCTCCTTCAGTTAAATGATCAAGTCCCCCCCATTAAGTTTACTTTAGAAGTGGAACAAGACAACTCAATCCCGTTTTTGGATGTGCGTGTACATAGGGAAAGCCCAGGTTTTAAGTTTAGTATCTATCGGAAAAAACAAACAATTTGTCCTACGTACATTTTTACTCGGGACATGACACCCCCACTAAGGCCATTTTTTCTTCAATGTTTCTCCGCGCCCTTAGGATCGCCAGTCCGGAATACATCGATGCCGAATTGGAAAAAATCAACGGTATTGGAAGTGATCTGTGTTATCCATCTGCGTTTATGGAATCTTGTCTCAACAAGGCAAAACGAACTTTCTATCGTGTGAATAATAACACTCATACTTTGTCAAAAAATATTTTAGTACTTCCATTTTTCCCGGGCTTTTTAGGCAGTGCTAATGTACTTAAACTTTTGGATATTAATGTAGTATTTTCATATAACAATATTGTGAAAAATATCATAGTAAAAAATAGCCCTACCAATAATTCAGGCATTATCTATAAAATTGGTTGTAAACAATGTGATTTCTTTTACATAGGTCAGACGGGAAAGGATTTGCACACACGCATAAAACAGCATCAATATTCCGTTAGAACAGGACAGTCGTCCAGTGCCCTTTTTGTCCATTTGTCAGAGTTATCCCACTGTATTGATTGGAATAATGCTTCAGTTTTATTTCACTCTAGCAACATTGTTAATAGAAATATTCTTGAGTCTGCCATTATCCAACTTACAAATAACTTCAACATAAGCAAAGGTCTTTTTCAACTCGATCCTGTTGTTTTGAATTCCTTCAGAACAGATTTAGATAAGAAGGGTAGAACGCTAAATCTTTGGTAAACTTGTATGCTACTCAAATAACTTGTATTTTTCAAATTTATTTTTATATACATCGAACCTAAACAAGAAGGGCAAAGTGCTAAAACCCGGGCAGATTTCCAGTATAACTGTATTTTTTATTTTTTTTATTTTTCTATAACATTGGTTGGAAACAATTCATTTGATCTTGTGCTAAAAATCGGTAGTTTTTCCTTACAAATTTGTATGCTCCTCCCACAATCCTTTAATGTTTAATAATTTTTTTTTTATCTCTCCGTTTATATATATATATATATATATATATATATATATATATATATATAGTTTTATTTTTTTCTGTAACCTATATATAGGCTGTAACCCTTTATGTACTTCAGTGTTCTCAGGATGTCATTAGACGAAAGCGCTTGTGCACCATTCTGTGTTTCCTTTCCTTCGTGGTTTTATTCATCATAAATATTTTTCACGTGTTACTTTCGTGAAATAATTTTCATATATATATATATATATATATATATATATATATATATATATATCGTAGATAATGGGGTACTGTTAGAGAACCAACATTTAAGGCTAAAAAGGATGATCAACGCTCCCGTCAACAGTATGAGGATTTAATATTAGAAGTTTCGGAAGTCAGACTCCCATCATCAGTGGGTAAAAACAATAAGTAAAATAAAATAAAACGGGTGAAAGACTAGTCAGACAGGTACATGATTAACTTAATTGAAAAACTTCCAATTTTAAATCAGTAATGTTGCGGAACAAGCTTGAGTCACGCGAGTATGTGTTGAATACGCGATTGTTTTTTGTTTTGTGCGAGTGAGAGCGCGAGGTATGAATGGCGAATGTATGGGTATTCGATATTGTATTATTGGTTGTGACCGCCGAAGAAAGTTTGTCCTTTTTACGTCTGTATTTGAAAGTGTTAAAAAGTTTGTTCGAATTGTAAACTAATGAATATTGTGATTTGTGGTCGAATACCACTGTTCAACGATGATTTTGTCTCAGGAAAAGCTTTATGTCATTATTATTATATAGTTTTCTAACTCTGATTACAAAAATGGTCTTATTATTTTCCTATCACGTATAGTTTGAGAAATGTCCATTATTTTGTTTTGGAAAAAATATTAAATTTTTGTAGTAAAATCCGTTCATTTATTTTATTATGTCGCAACTCTTGACCACATTTTACATTTGGCAACACTGCATTGTAAGTGATTATCACTTGGGTTGACGCAATCGTGTCGGCCTTGTCATGCAATAGTGTTTCATGTAGTACCATCCTATAAACGTGCATATACAATAATTGTATAATATTTTTTAAGATTTCATGGAAACTATGCGTGATACGCCAAAATGAATAACATTTTCGGAATGAGCAACAGCGTCAACTTCATATAGACCAGCTTTGTTTGTTGCTGAGACAGAATAAAAGTAAAAATTTGTTGTTCACTGTAATTAAAAGTTAAATTGTTTTACATATTTTGCATTTACTTTAATGTTTAAAAGTGATATATAGTATTTGTTAAAGTTAACAGGTTATAGATTGAATTCGTGAGTGAATGAGTGAATATAAATTAATGAAAGAGTTTTGACAAGTTGAATGAGATTCGAGATTAATGAAGAACACGTACGAAACCTCTGTGCGCGGAGGAGGTAAGGTTAATTCGTATTGAATTTTAATTACATTATTTGTAGCTTTTGAACCACGGATCGTGTATAAATTGTTTATAAATTGTTTATAAATTGTATAACGAACTAGTACTGTACATTTCATGTTACCTTATCTAGTAGCCTTGAGCGGCCACGTTAAGATTTTTGTACTTTTGAAAAAATGTTAATTGTATTCCCTTATTATATTTTGTAACATTATTCGTTATTACGAATTTGGTGTTAGGGTTAAATAACTAATTTATTCTTGTTTTCTTTAAATTGATTCAGCGTAGGCTAAGGTTTATTAATTCAGGGTTTTGACCTGGTTGTTATTAGTGTTTTATGTTAAAAATAATAATGTCTAACTGAATCTAAAACTTTAAAATAAATAATTCGTATTTGCTGTACCCGATACCCAAACCGAACTCGTATACTTTCAATAATAAGGTTTTCAAGTTGGTTTATTGATAACTTAACCCCCCCCCCTCCAATCAACCTTACCCGAAGTAAAGAACTCGCGCGCATTTCGCTCGCGTAATGTCGTGCGGTGACAGAATTGCCCGCGAGGACTTAGAATCCCCTCGTTCCTAAAGGAAGCGTGGAAGGACCCACGAATAGGGTTACGCCTCATTTTCTCCTTTTCGCACGCCTTCTTCCACCGCATCTTACTCATCTTTCTCTCACTTTTGCTTTTCCTTTCACACACGCTCTCCTTTACATACTCTTCCATCCCCACGCAGATAACCCCATATATAGACCATACAACCCACGCTCCGCCACATACCCACGATAACATTGGCATCCCCAACCACGGGCTTTGAAATGTTGAATAGAGGAGGGGTTTGGTTTTAATTTTTGGAAATTTTCATTTTGTATCAGGATTATTTTTTGTGGAGATTATACAGATTTATTTAGTTTGGTATTTTTAAGAAATTTGCTCAAGTGTATTAAATTGTATAAACTATATAGAGCAAATAAATTAAAAGTACTTCACCGCAGAGGATACTGATAAGGCAGCCACCGCATCCAACCACATTCTCCCACAGCCACCCTCGATAACAGTAAGAGTAAAATTATAGTCACAACTACAATCTTAAATTCAATCGAGTTTGATATTTACACAAAATTAAAATACAAAACTAAAAAAGAATTATATATATATATATATATATATATATATATATATATATATATATTAGGGTGTCTCATTAATACATAGAAATTTTCTTTTTCGATTTTCTCTTGCTCGCGAATGCTGCCCCGATTTCAATAGGCATAGAGGTTCTAAAAATCGAAAAATGATGGGAATCGAACAGTATTTAGAGGTCACTCAAGTTTAACACTTTCTTGTAGCTATTTAGGAAAAAAAGAAATTTCTATCATTCTCTTATTCTCTTTATTTCTGAAAAAAAATGAAAATAAACGAAATGCACCTTTCATTAATTGAAATAAGCGCGTATAAATGGATTGTTTTCATCATCAATCTGTCCTACACTACTTGATTTTACTCTTCAAGCTCTCCTTCGTCTTGACGGGGATCAACTTCTGGTGAGCCCGAACCACCTTGAGGACGAATTGCTTCTGCTTCTCATCACGCGTGATGGTGAAATTGAATCTTTTCATCAAAGCGATACCACGCTCGGCGGCGTCATTGACCACCTTCAGGGCTTTCACCCTCTTTTGCGCCGTGATCCAATCCTGGTCATTGATCCAATCCTCTGGATCTTTCATGAGGAAGGTGGGAGACTCAGATTCTGGAAGGATCGCGCGGAAGAAGACTTCTTTTGTTCTCCGGGTGACGAAGAGCTCGATGGATTGCTGTGGATTGAAGTTCTTCGGATCGATCCGCTTGAGTCCTTTCTTCGTGGCGGGGGATTGAAGTCGTTGGACCATCTTTAGCTTCGTGTCCTTTGGAATGCGGTCGTCAAAGAAACCAAGCCCCACGAGATCCTCTGAGAGGTACCACAGGTGCCTTTTCAAGGCCATGGATGCCGTGTGGCTGACTTCCTTGTCAGGGTAGGCCTCGAGCAGGCGAAGGAACTCTAGGTCGTTCAGTGGAGCTCGATTCGAGACCATTGCCTCATTCCACTGCTTCACGTACGCGAGGGAGATGAACAATCACAGCCGCCGAAGTCCTCCTTCTTCCCTGGCTGTCAGGTCCAGTTGGTGACGGAACATGAAAATCTTGAGGGCATAGATGGCTTTGGCCATCCATCTGGCGTGGTGATAGGCCCCAGGCTGACGAAATCCCCCCTGGACCTGACCGCCAAGGAAGCGGTAGGAAAGGATGAGGAGTTCACGGTAGTCTTCTCGGGGATGTGTGCCGTGGGAAAGCGTCTGCTGCAGGTATTTCTTCATGGAAGACGCTTGATTTGCCCAGTTGTCAGTTGTTGTGGGATTGCTTTCGTCACCGATGGACAAGAATGACCCTTTGTCAATGGAGGCCCACCGCTGTTGAAATCTTTTGAAGAGGAGAATGTCAGGGGAAGAGGACGGCCCCAGACATCGCACGAAGACATCCTTGAGTAAGATCTCCAAGACGTGGTGACGGCAAGCCAACCACAACATGGGACGGCCAAACTCCTGCTCAATGCGAACGCAAGCACCTTGGATCACCCCAGCGTTCACAGCTGTGGTGTCGAATCCCAGTCCAATGATTTGCTCCGAAATGCCAAAAGCCTGGACTTCCTGGAGTACGGCTGCAGCCTGTTCTTTTCCAGTGCCGTCCACCGCAACGGGTACACCAAGAAGCTCCTCGACTCCATCGCCCGTCACCACAACAGCAATCCGGTCAACCTCCTTCTTCTCCTTGGCGATATCTTCCAACAGTTTCCCATCCCAGTGCAAGACTAAAGGACCAGAAGCTTCGAACTTTCGGGTCAACTCTTCTCCATCTCCTTTCGGATCTTGTTCCGTGTTCGATGAACAGTTGCTGGCGAGATTACCAGGTCATCCAGGTCATGACCCAAACTCTGAGCTGCTGCTGCTGCAAAGGACGACGTTGCTTGTCTCACGGACATGTTGTCGCGATCCCAAGCAGCGATGAGATTCGGGTCCGTGAGGGCATTCATTCGCCTTTTCTTTTGAGTCTGGGCCTTGCTGGTGCTGGGCGCTTGGTACGTCTCGTCGTCATCATCCTCGTCTTCCGTGTTCATTTCAGTGCTGCTACCATCCACCTCCAAGATCGCTACCTCCATGAGCTGTGTCACCCCAGCATCCCATTTACTCTTCCTAGCCGTGGCTGCAAGATCCCTCTTCCGCTTCACAGCTTTCTTCTTCGCTGTCTTCTGGTCCACCCCCGCAAGACTTGACGACATCCTGTCTTCCCTCTGCGAGGTGAGAAAATCCTTGTCCTCCTGAGGGACCTTGGAGGAGGATAGCGCGGAGGAGTGAGCCACGTCAAACACGTCTTCCAAATCCGACTTGAACATCCCCTCCTTGTACCGGTAACCCTCTTGCGGCTTTGTCCTGTTCTTCTTGAGTGCGTCGTAGGTATCGATCAACTTCGCCAGCTTCTCCCCTGCGTACTTCTTGGTGGTAGTTGGTATGTTGGCCTTCTCCCAGATGGGCCAGATGGTTTCCACCACCAGGCGAATGCTCACCGATTTGGTCTTCCTTCCCTCTTGGTCTTGGTGGTGGTGGAAGTAAAGGAGCAGGCATTGCTCCTTCGATGGAAGTCGTGGACAAACAATCGCTGCAATTGGGGCCTTGTCCAGCAACCACAACTGGTTTCCTGCTCTAGTAACCATCACCTGCGAAAGAGAAGAAAATCTTGTATAAGTGAAACAGAAGTGGCGAACTTGAGTGACCCCTAAAAATCCTCCTACAGCTGTCAAATTTTGTGATAACAATCCTTTATAAAGGTGTAATACGGGCAAGCGTCGCCCCGACCCGAAATCCTCCATTCGTATATTTGAGACACCCTAATATATATATATGATTAAGGTAAAGACGTAGAATACTGAAAGCCTGTTTAATTTAAGTCCAATCGACAACGTTTCGGGTTACTCACCCTTCATCAGGCTTTTATCAAAAAGAATAAGCTAAAATTAATAAATAACACAAACATAAGCAAATGAAAATTGGTAAAACGTAAGGTAGCCAAAAATTAAAAGTTTTAAAAAGAAAAGGTATAACCTAAGAACAAAATAAAGGGGTGAGAAAATGCAATTAAAGATACAAAGTCACAGTAAAATTAGATATAAATGATAAGACCTAAACTAACACCATCATAAAAAGATAAAAAATAAGTAAAAGAAAAAATTAGTATAAAAATAAAATCAGTAAAAGCAAGTAAAAACACAGAAACGTACCTCTATCAGACACATGACCTAAAGGAACTAGACAGGACAAGAAAACAGTACAGAAGGAAAACATGGTTGTAAGCTAATTAATATAGAGGGAGAAACAGCCAGAATCACTTCTTAGGGTATAGGTACCTTTTCTTTTTAAAACTTTTAATTTTTGGCTACCTTACGTTTTTACCAATTTTCATTTGCTTATGTTTGTGTTATTTATTAATTTTAGTTTTTCTTTTTGATAAAAGCCTGATGATGGGTGAGGTAACTCGAAACGTTGTCGATTGGATTTAAATTAAACATGCTTTCAGTATTCTACGTCTTTTACCTTCATCTTGAATATTAACGACGTGTCCTTAGGAGGAATCCTATCTCATATATATATATAATATATATATATATATATATATGTTACGGTTTTTTTTTTTGCGAAATCGGTCTTTTTGCAAATTCTCCGGTCAGTTTGCAAAGAAACCAAAACAATAGTAATTTTACAAAATGACCTTAAATGTTTGATCAGCAAATTTAGGGTTCTGCCAGAAACTTTTTTATAATTCACCCAGAGTTACTGACCGTATATATTACTGCAGAAAGTACGAAAGAGTATGTCTTTAGCTTCACTTGTACAGAAACGAAAGTTCCTTATGGTCATATTCGTTTAGCACACAGGCTTCGAGATTGTTTTCTTATATCCGAGTCATCACTCAAGGAGCTGGTAATAGTTTGACCCAAATACTTAAACTCTTGTACTTCCTCAATTACTTCACCATTCATTTTAAACCTTACATCAGCTGGCTGATTACAGCTTTTAGGATGAAATTGCATAACCTTAGTTTTTGTAACATTAAAAAGAATATCATGTTTCTGCGAATACACTTTGCAGCCATTTAGTAGCCGATCCAGACCTTTAACAGAGGGCCTTATTAAAACCATATCATCGGCATAAACTAAGTTATTTATCCTTGTGTTATCTATACAACATCCTACTGTTGCCTCATTAAGTGAAGCAATTAATCCGTCAATATACACATTAAACAGCATAGGGGAGAGCAAGGAGCCTTGTCTCACCCCGCAAGAGGAGCCAAAACACTCGGATAGTACATTGCCCCACCTAACAGTGAAAGATTGGTGGGAATACCAAAATTTCAATAAATTTAATATGTACATGGGAACCTTCCTGTCTACTAGTTTTGCAAATAAAATATTGTGGTTCACCCTATCATATACCTTACTGATATCAAGGAAACAGCTATAAATGGTCGAATTACCGTCAATATATTTACATATTGTTTCTTTAAGTACATAGATACACAGGTCAGTTGAGTGGGACCTTTTAAAGCCAAACTGATTAGATGTCCATAGGAAATCATTTAATCGGAGTAACAAGAGTTTTTCTAGTAGTTTCGAGAAGCAGGAAGCGACAGCAATAGGCCTGTAATTATTGCTCGGCAGAATGTATCCGTACTTATTTTGACCAGGGGCAAGATATATACCCTCATGAACTCAGCAGGGATATAGCTATGAGCAAGCATGGCTGATAGGAGCAATGATATATGCAGACATACTACGTCATTTGTATATTTCAAGTGTTCATTCGATAAGTCATCTACTCCTGACGCAGAACCAGTCTTTAACTCTTTAATTAACCTCTTTACTTCAGAAAATGATATCAAAATATTTTCCCTTGTCCCTCCCACAATCGTTTCGCTGCGATCTATCTTAAGATTATCCCTACTCACACTGTTAAGAATGTTAGAGTAGTGGTTTTTCCACAGCTTTGCAATTTCATCCTCCCTCGACACCCCATCGATTGTCGGAGGGAGGACATTTTTGACACCCGTTTGATTCTTAACAAATTTCCAAAATTTGTTATTATCGTTATTTATGCGAGCTTCACAGGCTTTTGATGCTCGAATAGACTCTTCTTCCTGTTTACATCGCCTTATGGCCATTATACTGACCCCGACTTCTACACATATTCATGTATACTGGTCCTAATCTGGGTCTACCATGAAAGCACCACAAATCATAGGCGTCTTTCGATTCCCTCTTCAGGGGGGCAATAAAATCATTCCATCCAGGAATAACCTTAGTATGATAGTTGTAAGATTTAATAGATGCTGTTGGCAAATGGCAAGGGAACTTCATCAGCACCGTCCTTTTCAGCCATCTTGCATGTGACGAATACCCCTTTAAAGCGACGAATAATTCCTTCGGTCAGCTTGTCGATTAACTGCTTGCAGTGCCTGGGGTTACTCTTAATTTCATAAGATGGTTATGGAGGTCCAGTAGAGTAGGAATAACACAGATATATATATATATATATATATATATATATATATATATATATATATATATAATGTGATAGTGTGTGTGTGTGTGTGTGTGTGTGCGCGCGCGCTGCGCACGAAGACACTGAGAAACAACATAGCTCATTAAATGAACCTAATCATAACAAGTAAACCATTTGAGTGACTTCTAAAAACTTTTCACCGCGCTGAAATTTCTTTGCTTCATCCTTTTCTTAGAAACGACCTATGATATATTGCATAATATTGGTATTTAGTATTTACCTTGGGTTATCAATGTTGCTTCTGCAAATGGAGCCGGTACTGAGCATAGTTCAGTCATAAAGCTCCATTCCCTGGAAGTAATTGCTGAAATATTGAAGTTCTTCAACTCTCCATCACAAATGTCGAAGAGCTTCTTAAAATCCAAAGAAGAAAGAGAAGCCAACTGATGATAGATGGAATTCCACCTCGTAGTATTTGCTACTGGAATAGAACGATTGCTCCGAAAGGCGTGTTCAAATCTGTGAGAACAAAATGATTTGCAAACATTAAATATAGATTATGTTTGATAATAGAATGCCATACTTTTCTTTATAAACGGTGCTTTTGTGTAGCAGAGACGAAATTTTTTTTCACTCTTTCATGTATTTTTTGTATTATATTATATGAGACCCTCATAGGAAGAAGTGGCTAAGCTACAAAATTTAAAAAAACGCCATTACCCCCATTACCCCCACCCCTCTACTCCATTACCCTCCCACCCCCACTCCCCCATTACCCCCCACACAAAAGTAAAAAAGCCATTACCCCCATTACCTCCACCCCCACTCCGGGCGGGTAGCAGTATATACAGGGTCCGCAAAAAAAAAAAGGAGCATGACGAAAATTGCTCTCACGCCCGCATTTTTTGCTGGACCCTTAAATGTTATATATCTAGCTAAAGATAAAAGAGCCCAGAGTTGTATAAAATAAATTTCATCAAAATCGGTCATAAAATAAAGATTTTATGGCCACAAACGTGCAATGACTAAAAAAATGAATTTCCACGTAAAAATTTAATGTTTTTCTCATTTTAAATTATTTTTTTCAGATGCCTAAATAATTTTAATCAATAAAAATGATAATATGCCCTTTTCTAAAGAAGATAAAATATTAATAAAACATTATAGACTTGATAAAAATTATGGCGCAATAAAATTATTACAAGAGTTTCCGAATAAACCATGGTCGAAAGGAGGTTTGGACAAGCTGTTAAGAAAAATCGACGAAACTGAAAGTACTGAAAGGAAACAAGGAAGCGGGAGGCCAAGATCAGTTCGAACCGAAGAAAACATCAGAGATGTGGAACTAAGAATTTGTAGTCAAGAAGGCAGACCAGGGACTCACGTGACACCGTCAAGAATTGCTAATGAGTTGAGCATATCCGAAAGTAGCGTCAGAAACATTATTAAAAACGACCTTGAACTAAAACCTTATAAACGGATACACGGGCAGAAATTAACTGAAATTAACGAACAGAAAAGAGTTGTTTGTTCTGAACGCATGTTAAGAAATATCACTCCCGAAAAAGTAGACCTCGGCTTTTTTACTGACGAAAAGAAGTTTACGGTAGAACCACAGCGAAATTCCCAAAATGACAGAGTGTATTCAAGAGTTAATCGTAAAAATGAAATACCAGATGATAGACTTTGTGCTACCCGTAATCATTTTTCTGCCAGCGTAATGGTATGGGTCGGTGTGTCTAAACTAGGCAAGACATCTGTTTTTTTCGTAGAGCCAAACATCAAAGTAGACGCCCGCTATTACACTGAAACTTTGTTGGAACAAATGCTGCCCGAAATGAGACGATTGGCGAATAATGGTTACTTCTTATTCCAACAGGATGGCGCTCGGGCGCATACCGCTAAGTCAACTATTGAATTTTTAGAAAATAATGTTCCTGAATTGCTTTACCCAAAAGATTGGCCCCCTAATAGTTCAGATTTGAATCCCGTAGACTATGGAATATGGGAAATGTTGGCTGAGAAAGTGTACAAGCATAAGATCCGAAATGTCGAACATTTGAAAGAAGTTATCGTACAAAAATGGGAAGAAATTACCCAAGATCAAGTAGATAAAGCTATAGATCAATTTAGGCCCCGATTACGAAGGGTTGTAGAGGTTTCTGGCAAACATATCGAACAATGTTTTTAGTCTTATAATTTCGTTTTCTTTGGAAATTGTAAAATTATATGACATGTTGTAGTAAAACTTTTATATTTTTTTTAATTTTTGACGTATTGACATGAAATTTGGTACTAACTTAGTTTATTTGTTGCTTATTTGCCTAAAATAAATTATTTGTCATTATGTGTAAAAATAAATGTACAGTAAACATTTCTGGCAAACATATCGAACAATTTTTATAGTCTTATAATTTCGTTTTCTTTGGAAATTGTAAAATTATATGACATGTTGTAGTAAAACTTTTATATTTTTTTTAATTTTTGACGTATTGACATGAAATTTGGTACTAACTTAGTTTATTTGTTGCTTATTTGCCTAAAATAAGTTATTTGTCATTATGTGTAAAAATAAATGTACAGTAAACATTTTCGTCATGCTCCTTTTTTTTTGCTGACCCTGTATATCACAGTATAAATGTGAAGCTCAAGATTTTCACGGCTGCGTTTTTTTCTGTAGTTTTATCGCGGTGCTGGGGCCTTCGGATCCAGTAACCTGTGACCTAGGACCGGGAAACTTGACAGAGCACATCGTCAGCTCATGGGCTGTCAGTTGGTGGTGGTTGCAGAATTTTCCGATGTGCCGTTTAGGCTGTGCACGGTTCCGAAAAAAGCTGACACACACACACACACACACACACACACACATTTTGACTCAATAGTATATTAGATGTCACAGTGCCTGGGGGTAGTGGGGGAGGGGGTGGGGTAGTTTGGGGAGTGGGAGTAATGGGGAGAGGGGTTGGGTTAATGGCGTTTTATACTTTTGTGTGTGGGGTAATGGGGGAGTGGGGGTGGGGGTAATGGGGGAGTGGGGGTGTGGGTAATGGGGGAGAGGGGTGGGGGTAATGGCATATATAGTAGTATATGTCACAGTGCTACCCGCCCGGAGGGCCAAGTTGTACAACGGTCGCGATCGATAGCGAGCTACCGCTTGTAAGAGCTATATATATATATATATATGTAATTAATTAATTAATGTGCTGGCTGTTGGATTTTTTGCGATATTTTTGAAAACGTTGCTAAAAGAATAAGTTTGAAGAGCGAAATTTGAGCACGTCTTATTAATTATTGGTCATACCTAACCTAACCCAAACTTAACCTAACCTAGCTTAACATAGCTTAACTATCCTAACCTGACCTAACCTAACCTAACCAATGTACTGTATAAAAATAATGTTCTTCACCTTAAAACATAATGAAATTTACTGAAATTAAATTTACGTTTGCATTATCATTAACAAAGTATGTTTGGTTGGTGCCCATAGAACGGAAAAGCCCCATATATATATATATATATAATATATATATATATATATATATATATATATATATATATATATATATACAGGGTGTCCCATATGTCCGGCATCATAGGAAAAAATAATAAAAAAAGGCAAAACAAAAGCTTTTATTTACAGAACGTGCTCAATATGTCCACCATTGTTTTCAATACACAAATTCAGACGTGATACCCAGTCAGCAAGCACACGGTGAATGATGTCAGGAGTAATGGTGTTACATGCCCCAATAATGCGCTGCCGCAAATGTTCAACACTCCTAATTTTCTCTACGTATACCAGCGCTTTCAAGTGGCCCCAGAGATAAAAATCTAGTGGCATGAGATCCGTGCTTCTAGCTGGCCATTCCACGAATCCACAGGCCCTCGACGTCCTATCCAATGATCAGGGAATTGTTGGTACAGGTATTCCCTTACTTGGGTGCTGTAATGTGCAGGAGCGCCGTCTTGCTGGAACCATGTTGGGAAATTTCCTTCTTCGTTCAAGACACTGGGAAATGCTTCTTCCTTGAGCATACGTAGGTAGGTGCCTCCAGTGACATGTTCATCGAAAAAGAGGGTGGGGCCTATGATGCGATCCTTCCAAATGCCACACCATACCATCACCAGAGATGAACCTTGTTCCTTTGAAGAGGTATACCAGTGAGGGTTGTTTTGAGACCAGTAGCGGGTGTTCTGTCGATTTACCTCACCATTTACATAAAAAACAGCCTCGTCACTGAACAGAATAGTGGACGGGAAATTGACATCCCGAGCATAAGAAAAATATGAATTATGGTTTGTAGAAATAGACAAATATGAATTTCTCCTATGATGCCGGACTTATGGGACACCCTGTATATACAGGGTGTTTATAAAGTACCTATCTATTTCAGTGAAAACGTAGCAAAAAAGGGTAAAATTCAATAACAATATAATAGAAGGCAAACAGGTACTTACTAGGGATGGAAAATAACCGAAAAGTGTAAAACCGGTTTTCACCGTCGCTATATTCTTAAAGCCGGTTTTTACCGTTTTTCACCGATGGGATTCTGTATGCTTTTTAGGGAGGTAAATGATCAAAATATTAAACAGAAATAAGGTTTTAATTGATTCAATCAAGTATGTGTAACATTTGAATTAAAAAGTTTATTATCGAACTTGATTTTTGAAATAATGCTCTTTGTTTTCTCAAGTGTTAAGTGCCTGATCTGACATTCTTGATCGAATCTTTGTGACGAATAAACCAGCAGCTGAAAACACTCTCTCGGACTCTACGCCGGTGGCTTTTATTGTAAGCAGCGCCTCGTACATTCGATCCAAATTTTCGCTTCTATTCAAAGTAGCTTCAAAATATTTGAATTCATTGTTTACGTCAACGGTCTCAGAAGAATCTTTCTTGGGTTTCATTTTCAGTTTGTTCATCTCACACATGTACTCGTTCATAAGTTGATCGTCATCATTTACTTCACGACCTGAGCTGCATTGTGAATCTTCGAGTTTCGAAGCAATTGATTGGACTTGGTCGTCTGTTTCTGAAATCTGGCAAGCTTCTGGAAAAAGCCTCTTAAATGTATGATCCGCATACTTCTTAAGTGCTTGTCTTGAAGGAAAGAGGAACGGTGCTGATGATTCATTTTTCAAGACCTCGGGATTGTGGAGAAAACTCAGCAAGGCGACAGCTTCTTTTTGTCTTCTCGATGAGTAGCGATCAATGAGATACTGACGTAACTCAAAAGCTAAAGGATTGTTTTTACTTTCAAATTTATCCAAAATGAACTTCATGGAAGATTCCGCTTTGAGCAAATTTGCATCTTCGGAACAGAGTCCCTTCAAAACAATTTCCAGTAGACGAAGCGTGTCAAACAGGCTCTTTAGAGCATTCCATTCTTCATCTGAAATCGTCTCTGTTGAGCATATCACTCTGAGGGCCTTTGGAATGCAATTTTTGAGTTTCAAAAATCTTTCTATTATGGCCAAAAGACTGTTCCACCTCATTTTACAGTCAAGGATAAGCTTCATTTCCTTTCCATTAAATTCATCTTTGACAAAATCCTGCAATCTCTCATTTTTCAAAGGAGACTTTCGAAATATGCGGCAGATTTTTCTCACCTTATTTATTACTTTTAAGTAATCTTCTCGAAGTTTTGGAAGAACAATTACGTCATCTATGTCGGGTCAAAAATTGTATCAGTGCATAAAATTTCACACTCATCTTCGCTTAACTCATGTGCAGAGTGTTCATCTTCTTCGATGGCTTCATCTTCAGGGGTCGGGTCACTTTCCCCTTCAACTGAATTTTCAGCAGTTTTTTAATACAAGATATCCGAAACCGCGAGATGTATAGCATGTGCAATGCATTGCTGGTGATCAGGTACTATTTCTCTTCCAAATTTGACCATTACTGAAGCACCGTCGGTGGTGCAACCCACGATATGCTTATCTAGGTCCAAGCCAAAGTCTTCCAATCTTTTCCTAACGATTGCAATAGTTTTGGTGCTATCGAGAGAACCATTTATTTTCATGAGACCAAGAGACCAATGTTGATTTTCATCATGAACATTAATATTAATATATCTTTGGTTTTGCAAAGATGTATACTCATTAGGGTGTGTCAATTTTGGGGGTGAAATGACTAAATTGAAAATCATGTGATTCGGTAGCAATTTAATGTAATCATTTGGCATACAAAATAATATCCTTGTTTCTAAAACAATAAAAAATAACTCCTACCTACATCAATTTTAATTCAAAAATTCCATTTTTCCGTAAATTCGTAACAAAATAACAAATGTGCGCAAACATCCTATCAACATTTAAAGTGGCAATAAGATATCATTTAGAGTCTTTATTTGAAAGTAACCAATGCAGTCATGTCCTTTTTGCTGCGGTTCCTTGACATCAGCATTCGGCTTGCTACTTGCGCTTTGATGTAGCCTTCTCGCCTCTCGTGACTGTAAACTTGACTAGCTGCTTCTGTGACCATTTTCACACATCTCTCCACACTCTGAGTGTGAGAAGGCCACTTTGGCACTTGCAGTGGGGCCTCTTTAAGTTGTGTTAAATCTTTGTTTGTTATACATGTTGTCAGTGGTGGCTCCAAAACTTCCGAACTCAAGTTAACTAATTCTGACAATTTCGTGGCATTGACGTCTATCGGAGGTACCTTCCTTGTCTGAACAGAGCAGTCTTCCAGCTGGTCATCATCGAGTGATGTTCCTCTAAGCTTTAGAATGATTTCCACAGCCTCAGTTCGCTCTTTGGTACATTGGCTGCAGAGTATTGCTTGCAAAACTGCCTCTGGCCTAGCATACCAAGCGGACCTTCTCACCACAGGTAACACGATGCCCACCACTACTTTCCTTTGGGTTCTCAGTAACTGTAATTGAAACAAGATGTGGTTGGGCCCCGCCATCCACATTGGATTAAGTTTTACATTGAACCAGTGAGGAAGATAAAGCCCAATAATAAATTCGACAATCAACATCAAGTTTAAAGGACTCTTATATTTTCATGCACATTTAGATCTAATTTTTATATGAAATACTTGAAAATTATTATTTTTCCTTGCCAAGGTGTTATCAAATATCAACCAACCGGGCTCCCCAAAGGTCTGCGCCCCGGTGCACTGCACCGCCTGCGCAGGCTAGATCCGCCACTGGAATACAGGGCGGTTACACTAAATATTCGTGTTTCCTCTGCCTTTGGGACAGCAGAGCAGATGGTGAGCACTTTGCCTGGATTAAGCTAATTTCTCACGGACCATTCCTTTCTGACAAACACAATGTTTTTAACGAAGCCCTTGTTCCAACAGACAAAATTTTGCTACCCCCGCTGCATATCAAGCTTGGTCTTATTAAGCAATTCATCAAAGCTTTGGATGCTGAAAGTGATGCTCTTTATCATATACGTTCAATGTTTCCCAAACTTTCTGACGCTAAAATCAAGGGAAGCATATTTGTTGGACCTCAAGTCAGACGCATGTTAGCATCTAAAGAGTTAGAAGAAAAAATGCTTAGCAGTCATTTCGGCTCGTAGTCTGTAGTTGTCGTTCTTCTTGTTACCTAAAAGTCCACAAAGAGCTAGTAGAAAATCTACTCAAACACTTTCAAAGGTTAGGTTGTAGACTGTCCCTGAAATTACACTATCTGGACTCGCATTTAGAATTCTTCAGACCAAATTTGGGTGACGTAAGTGAAGAACATGGTGAACGTTTTCACCAAGATATCCAAACCATGGAGAGGAGATATCAGGGAAAATGGGACGAAACTATGATAGGCGACTATATCTGGTGTTTAATACGAGATAATCCACGGGACTACAAGAGAAAAAGTCGGTCAAATGTACATTTTTAAGCATTATCCGTTTAGATGTGTGAGCATATTTGTGTGCATTATATATACATTATATCAGCATTATACAGGGTGTTTGAAAACTTTCTGTACAAATTGTAATGGGGGATAGGCAACACCAAGACAAACCCTTTTCGTCTATAAGTGTATGTCCGCTGACGTCACCATTCGGCGCGAGAGGGCGCCGCTGCAATTGGCTAAAAGGTGAAGTGGGCTAGACTCGCGCTTGCCGCGGGCATTCTTAAATCGGACGTAGTACGCGTAACATGGAGCGCTTCACGACTGCTGAGATGGCTGACATGCATATAGTGTATGGGGCTGCCAATGGAAACGGAAGAGCTGCTGTGAGGTTGTACCGACAGCGCTTCCCAAACAGACGTGTGCCAAACAACCAAACGTTTGCGCATTTGCATCGGCGACTGCGAGAAACTGGAACATTCCATGCAAACATGCATGACACTGGTCGGGAGAGAAACGTGCGCACTCCTGACATGGAAGAAGAAATCCTACGGCGATTTGAGGACAATCCAAGCGCAAGCACGCGAGGTGTTGCACGTATCCTCGGTGTGAACCACGACCTGGTCTGGAGAGTGTTGCACGAGCAGCAACTTGCCATGGACGATACCCGCCCAAACATTGACGGCGAACCGTTCTTGATGAGCATGCACCCGTGTAGCATGTGGATTTGCGTGCGCCCACACGTGAGAATTGTGCATGTTAAACACACCCTCACGTGTGAAACAGGCCTCATCTGAGAACAGCACATAAGCCGGAAAATTAGGCTGCACCGCTGTCTGCTGCAGAAACCAGCGGGCGAATTCCACACAAAGAGGGTAATCCCGAGGTTGTAATGCCTGGACTCTCTGACGATGAAACGGATGTAACTGCTGCTCGTGCAACACTCTCCAGACCAGGTCGTGGTTCACACCGAGGATACGTACAACACCTCGCGTGCTTGCGCTTGGATTGTCCTCAAATCGCCGTAGGCTTTCTTCTTCCATGTCAGGAGTGCGCACGTTTCTCTCCCGACCAGTGTCATGCATGTTTGCATGGAATGTTCCAGTTTCTCGCAGTCGCCGATGCAAATGCGCAAACGTTTGGTTGTTTGGCACACGTCTGTTTGGGAAGCGCTGTCGGTACAACCTCACAGCAGCTCTTCCGTTTCCATTGGCAGCCCCATACACTATATGCATGTCAGCCATCTCAGCAGTCGTGAAGCGCTCCATGTTACGCGTACTACGTCCGATTTAAGAATGCCCGCGGCAAGCGCGAGTCTAGCCCACTTCACCTTTTAGCCAATTGCAGCGGCGCCCTCTCGCGCCGAATGGTGACGTCAGCGGACATACACTTATAGACGAAAAGGGTTTGTCTTGGTGTTGCCTATCCCCCATTACAATTTGTACAGAAAGTTTTCAAACACCCTGTATACATTATGTACATTATATACATTATATATCTTTAAATATGAAATATATTTTTTTTTTCCTTTTCTTCATTGTGATTTTGCTCTCTGATAAGCCACTAGGTACAAAAAATAGATTATGGTTTTCAGAAGAAACGAGTTTTCACGAGAAAACTAATGCGATTTTTTTTAATTCAGCGCACCCAAAAACATAAAGAAACACCAAAAAAATAAGATAAACACAAATTTTCCAAAATTCTGTTCCACAGTGTTATTGTTATACTTCTAAAAAGCAACAGTGTTGTTTTAGTCTAGAATTGTTCTTAAGAAAAAGTATTCAGGAAATTAGTGTTTAAAATCTCTTATAATAATAATAATAATAATAATAATAATAGAATAATACAAATAATACACTAAAATTCTATCTGTCTGTCCTACGCATGCGCAGATGAGACTATCATAGAAATTCTAAGCGTTGTACTTGTATCGCACTTGGCTTCATTCGCTCTCTCAAAAAATAACAATGTGTATAAAATGGTTGTTAAAATAATTTAGGCGGACCTTTTCCAGTTTGTGTACCGTTTTTCATATAATTTATTTTTGCTTTATAAGGCTAACTAACGAAAATATCATGACCTAACCTAACCAATCGTCAAGGGCGTACAGTTAACCTAACGATTGGTTAGGTTAGGTCGTGACATTTTCGTTAGTTAGCCTTATAAGCCTAACTAAAGAGATTGATATTATCACTCATTTTTTATCTGAAAAGAAGCAAAAATAATTATATGAAAAACGGTACACAAACTGGAAAAGGTCCAGTTAGGCTAACATACTGAAGGTCTTACAATAATAATAATAATAATAATAATAATAGTAATAATAATAAAATAATGCACTAAAATTCTCCGTGTCTATCTGTCTGTTCTACGCATGCGCAGATTTCACTATTGTAGAAATTCTAAACGTTGTATCACCAGTGTCTTCCTTCACTCTCCCTCCAAAAATAACAAAATGTGTATCAAATGGCTGTTAAAATAATTTAGGCTGTTACTGAAGGCAACTTTTTATAAAAATTTATAGGAACGCAGCAATTTTAACTCGTGTAAATCCTCTGCTCTTTCGAAACTAATAATGAAAACTTGTCATAATATACTGGTACAAGTCGTAAGCTCATATTTAGGCATAATATTTTGAAACAACGGATTATAGCTTAGTCACGCTAACTTTAAAGATTAGACCTAGGCTGAAGTATATTAATTATAGCCAAATGGTCTGCTTTCAGTTGTCGTTTTGCATTGATGCTACCTTATTGTTACAGGAATATAGTTTGCAATAGGCCTCTATATTAAAAATATTCAGTTAATTGTTTTCATATAATATAAATATCAATGTATAAATTACTAATAAAAAGACGCCATGTTTCAATTATAAATTGTATCGGTGCTGGTTAAGTGTGCGGTCTACCTAGCTTCGAGCAGTCTACCACAATTAAGCTGCGGTCTACCATCTGAGTTTTGACAGAATATAAACTAACGAAAATATCACGACTTAACCTAACCAATTATCAAGGGCGTACAGTTGATCTATTATTAATTATAACATTGTTTGTTTCTGGAATAGTATTTACTATTTACTAATAGATCAACTGTACGCCCTTGATAATTGGTTAGGTTAAGTCGTGATATTTTCGTTAGTTTTAACGAAAATATTCTGTCAAAACTCAGATGGTAGACCGCATACTTAACCAGAACTCAGATGGTAGACCGCATACTTAACCAGCACCATTGTATCTTATACTTTTTTTGCCGATTGGTCATTCATTGATTTTGTGGCTCACGCCAGACAATTTTATTCAGTTTCAGAAAAGGTCCCTTACTATTAAAGAAAGGGATACTGAGTCGAAGTGTTTTTTGAAAATTAGCCAATAGGCGATTGATAACACTAGGCAACAAATTTCAACTTTTTTTTTGTTACAGACACGTGAACTACTGATTCCTACTAAAGCGGTGATGCTGATTTCAGATCTGATATCAAAATTTCTCTATCACGTCCAGATTTTGTGTAACCGAAAACCCCTATTTTTTCATTTTTTTTCTCACCCGCTTCTATTACGAAAGCCGTCTAAGCTACTTTTCCGTGCCACGTTTTATGTTAAGCATACTTAATAATTAGTGAACAGGGATGTCCTTTCCTCCTTTATTCTGGCTTAAGACAGACAGCGGAATTCCGCTGGCGGAGTTACCACCCCTGCGCCAACCATCCACCCAAAGCGCGTTAGTATTTGTTGTTACTACTGAAAG